>JAWQFJ010023653.1:0-45000 GCA_034096865.1 Theodoxus fluviatilis | reverse complement strand
CATGTCAGCGTGCAATGGACACTGTGTCTGTCAGCGTGCAATGGACACCGTGTCTGTCAGCGTGAATATGAAAATTGTGTCTGTCAGCGTGCAATGAACACCATGTCTGTCAGCGTGCAATGAACACCGTGTCTGTCAGCGTGAATATGAAAATTGTGTCTGTCAGCATGCAATGAACACCGTGCCTGTCAGCGTGCAATGGACACAGTGTCTGTCAGCGTGCAATGGACACCGTTTTCTGTCAGAGTGCAATGGTCACTGTGCATGTCAGCGTGCAATAGACACCGTGTCTGTCAGCGTGCAATGGACACCGTGTCTGTCACCGTGCAATGGTCACTGCATGTCAGCGTGCAAGGAACACCGTGTCTGTCAGCGTGCAATGGACACCGTGTCTGTCAGCGTGCGAAGGACACCGTGTATGTCAGCATGCAATGGACACCGTGTAAGTCAGCGTTCAATACACACCTTGTCTGTCAGCGTGCAGTGGACACTGTATCTGCCAGCGTGCAATATACACCATGTCTGTCAGCGTGCAATGGACACTGTATCTGCCAGCGTGCAATATACACCATGTCTGTCAGCGTGCAATATGGTGGTGGTGGGGGATAGAGAGAGAGGAGAGAGAGAGAGAGAGAGAGAGAGAGAGAGAGAGAGAGAGAGAGAGAGAGAGAGAGAGAGAGAGAGAGAGAGAGAGAGATCCAATTGTATATTGAATTACACAATCTCTGAAACATACCCCTCAAAATTATTACTGTACCAGAAAAAGAAAAATTTAGTGTTTAACTTATGACAACATTATTACAATGACATATGCGCATAAAAACACACACTTCTAGACACCCAGACATTGATATCTCTCTCTCTCTCTCTCTCTCTCTCACACACACACACACACACACACACACACACACTCACTCACTCACTCACACACACACACACACACACACACACACACACACACACACACACACACACACACACACACACACACACAAGCTCGCCCAGGGCCAGCCTCAAGTATTTGTGTGAAAAGGGTGTACAAAGGATACTCTTTTAGTTATCCCACTGATTAGACATTAGACGAAGGCACGGGATACTATTGTAGGATGATGCGTGAGAATATTGTGAGTTTTGTCCTTGAACAAAGACTAAAACTTTGCTACTTGGCACGTCAAAAAAAAATTAGTGGCTGCGTTTTCAATTTTTGCTGCAACTATCTACATTAAGCCACACCATATTTTGATTTACTCTCATGGGCTTTGCCTTTCTTATTGAAGACTAATAACCGGTAAGAAAGTTTTAAATGTCAATGCTGAAATACAATCAAATTTATCGGTGTAAACAAACTTCAATGAAATTTATTGTAGAGGAATAAAAATCATCACCGAAAAAGCAACGTTCCTCTTCGACTGTCTGCAAAATTGCCTCTCATAATATCAACAGTTGATACACGACGCACAAATAAACATCGCTAAAATAATGCATGAGGACTTGCCTTGGTGGCTTAGGAAAGCACTAATGCAGTTTTCGTGTTCCAGTGTTAATCATGAAGTGCATATCAAAATTAGATTGAGGTCTAAGAGGCAAAGTTGTTTTTTTCCTTTCACCATGAGACCAGTTTCCGACAGGGTCGAACCCAAACGTCTTTCACGAGAAAAACTAACACTGATTTGTAAAAATTCATTTTGAAAACAAAATAACTAACACTGAAATTATGTTTCTTTTTTTCTACGAAGTCGTCAATAATGCTTCGTGGGGTTTAATGCCTCTTCCGCCCCCCCCCCCGCACCCCCCCCCCCCCCCCCCCCCCCCCCCACCCTGCCCCTTTTAATCTCAAGATCACATAATAAACTAACTCTTCAGAAAAATAAACCTATATTCTGGAAGCAGACAAGAACATTGACGATTTATTACAATTCTATATCTTTGTTCAATTTAATCCAATTACACGATCCTGGCTTTATTTGAAAATGTTCTTCAATGTCTTTCCATCAGTCTGGGGTATGTTAAACACTATCCACTCGCCTGCAAAAGCGTGTACGCACAACGAATGGCGGCAATTGTGGCAGCACGTCACCCACTGCAAACAGCAAACGTGAGAAACTGGAAGAAAAAAGACAGTCTTACTTGGATGACGGGCGCTGGTCAGTGCGGACGTAAATGCTGGAATGACAGCGGAGGACTGACACTCCCGCTCGCGCCACTTGCTGTGAGATGCACAGCCATTGGTCAACGTCTCCAGAAGTGGCGGGAAAGCGATCAGAAACACCTGGCGATTGTTTTGACTAAAACTCCGCCTGCCTCGTGCCACCAATGATGTTGTGACATACAGGTTGCGCAGAATGTAAACACATTATTTTTTCTTAATTATACAACTCTACAAATAAACAATTCATCACTTGGTAAACAACTCAGATCAGATCGTCACAGAATACGAATTTAACTCTACAATACGTCTGCCTATCCAGGACGACGTTAGAACATCTTGGCTGCAGTTCGCTTCTGAAGATCAAAGAGGAAAGAATTCGACAGGAGAAAAACGTAGATTTCTTACAGTTTGTAGGTTTTACAAGGAAAATGCTAGGAGGAGGCGGATGATAGCTCTGGTTCTCCAAGACTGACCAGGATGTGAAGGCGTCTTGGCAAAGTGGAAGACAAGGCAGCTGCTGTTGTTATCAGTATGGCAGGTGACAGACACATGAGTCGACCTCCTGCCTGACCTCATTTCTCTATCACACCCCTACCCTTCCATACTCCCCAACCCCACCCCCTCACCCTCTTTAGCCTGCCTGGCTCTCTCTCACGGAGAATGAAGATCATCATTGTAAAAGCAACATTTCTTCTTCATTTCTTTTCAGAAATGTATATCCAAAGCAGTACAAAAATACTTGAAGCGTAACACGAAACATCACAAAATTACTGCATGAGAGAGATAGAGATATAGATAGAGAGAGAGAGAGAGAGAGAGAGAGAGAGAGAGAGAGAGAGAGAGAGAAGTGCAAGTACCTGGTTAGTGCGAGTACCGGGTTAGTGCAAGTACTTGATTATTGCAAGTACCTAGTTAGTGCAAGTACCTAGTTAGTGCAAGTACCTAGTTAGTGCAAGTACCTGGTTAGTGCAAGTACCTAGTTAGTGCAAGTACCTAGTTAGTGCAAGTACCTAGTTAGTGCAAGTACCTAGTTAGTGCAAGTACCTAGTTAGTGCAAGTACCTGGTTAGTGCAAGTACCTGGTTAGTGCAAGTACCTGGTTAGTGCAAGTACCTGGTTAGTGCAAGTACCTAGTTAGTGCAAGTACCTAGTTAGTGCAAGTACCTGGTTAGTGCAAGTACCTGGTTAGTGCAAGTACCTGGTTAGTGCAAGTACCTAGTTAGTGCAAGTACCTAGTTAGTGCGAGTACCTAGTTAGTGCAAGTACCTGGTTAGTGCAAGTACCTGGTTAGTGCAAGTACCTGGTTAGTGCAAGTACCTAGTTAGTGCAAGTACCTGGTTAGTGCAAGTACCTAGTTAGTGCAAGTACCTAGTTAGTGCAAGTAACTACCTTTACTTGAAGCCGAGCCGAACCGCCAACAGCATTAAACCCCTGCCACATTTACAACGCTTTACTTTTCTTACTGCAGACTAGTACAGTAATAGTAAGTCTGTTGTATCTCTCTGTTGTATCTCTCTGTTGTATCTCTCTGTTGTATCTCTCTGTTGTATCTCTCTGTTGTATCTCTCTGTTGTATCTCTCTGTTGTATCTCTTTGTTGTATCTCTCAGTACCAAAACATCCTATTCTAAACAAACCTCGCGGATGTCTATCATGGAAGAATGAAAACCATCACTTTGCAAAAATGTCTCTTCAAAACACTTCATAACATACAAAGAATAAATGGATACGCCATGTGACTCATGCGCGATATAGGAGAGCGCTGACGCTGTTATTATGTTTTATGATCACGAATTGCACATCAGATACGTGAGTGAGGTCTAAGGAGAAAAGTTTTAGGGAACTTTCAACACGGCAGCACACGTGTGGCGTCACATCCATGCACCGCACACAAGCCACTCGCTTTGACTGCTTAAAGCTTAGTTTGACACTGACAGCAACACAACCAAAACAATTCAGAATTATTTCCGCTGAAGTGAGATCAAATGCCTCATGGAGTTTTCGATCTGTCTATTACAATTAAATGCAAAATAATGTGTGTGGGTTTGCTTTTTCACAATTAATTCAGGATATCAGTCTTTCTACTAACCACTAGATGTAACAACATTTAAATTACAAAATCACTGTAGAGCACCAGTTCAGAGCAAGTCCATGTGTATCACGCCTCTACACACACGCACACATTCAGTGGTGAGTGGGTGGACGTTCAGACACATCACCAAGAACAATGGACAAAAGTGAGGAAGTACAGAAAGAAAAGGAAAAAGTTCAGGCTTACTTGGACGTCTGCCGCTGATCCCTTTCGAGCGGTACTACTAATGATCGCAATATACCGCAATATACCGCGGTATATTGCGGTATATTGCGGTATATTGCGGTATATTGCGGAATATTGCGGTATATTGCGGTCATTAGTAGTACCCCTTTCGGTGTGAATTCTAATACTTGCTATCAAACGGAAAGAGTATGTCCGACACTGTCCTAGGAAATAACAGTACTTTACCATGTAGAGGATGTTAAAAGAATAATCAGAAAGAAAGTAATAAAGTTAAAAGCTTTATAAAAGTTCCTTACCACACAATAGATGGTTTCTTCATTGTCACATTCATTTCTGCAGGATCCGCATGGGTAGGCACATCTTCGAGGAGACATTTTTCTAAGTTGTAGTTTGAAAGTCACGTGACTGATTGTGGCGTAACTCCTCTCGTGTTTATGAAAACACAGGCAGGCACGGCTGTTCCCAGCTGACTTCTAGCTGTGCTGACTCTCAGCAGACTCTCAGCAGACTGACTTTTTTGGTACAAACATTTAGTTTTAAGAAAACTGAAAACATCAACGCGCATGCGTACCATGGGCACGTCACGTGCAGAGTTTGGCCAAAGAGGAAAAGGGACACCCAGGATACAGAGTCAAAGACCGGTCAAGCCAATTAGTTACGTCTTATCATGTCTGGGGGAGTTATGGGTCTGGAAAACGCACCTAGGCTTGTTAGCCTCTGGTCCTTCGAACTTGGAAAACCCGAGAGACGTCACATAAACTGTCTGATCCACTCAAGAGACTGCACGTACGCTCTCTTTGGTCGAAATATGGGCAGATTTCTCAGTTACCACTCTTAAACTAAAGACTTCAGTCTTAAACACTCAATGAAATTATATCAGTGATAAAAGGGGGAAAGAGGGATTCGTCACACTGATGCAGTGATAGTTTTGTCTGTGTCACGGTAGAGGTGGGTGGAATGTATGGCTTGACCCCAGCCGGACAGTAAAAAATTAAAATAAACTGAAACTCCTTCCTCAGTCACTTATCTCCTGGGATACTTGGAGAAAGGACATCCACGAAACGGAACACGTAGACACGGATAAAAGGATAACACAGGGTTTAATAATCAAACCAGATGAATGAAACAATTACACATAGCCTTCAGTTCACAACCCACCTCCATGCCAAATCCCCAAACAGTCCAACCCACCACTCACTTCCCTTCACAGTCCAAATCACTTCCTCTACACAGTTCAACTCACCTCACAATTCCCCTACACAGTCCCAATCACATCGCACTTCGCTGCACAAGTTCCAAAACAGTCCAACTCACTAACCACCTCCATGCCAAATCCACAAACAGTCCAACTCACCAATCACTTCCCTTCCACGGTCCAAATCACTTCCTCTACACAGTCCAACTCACCTCACAATTCCCCTACACAGTCCAACGCAGTTCAAATCACATCACAATTTGCTGCACAAATCCCACACCAGTCCAACTCACCAACCGCTTCCCTTCCACAGTACAATGCAGTTCAAATCACAGCACAATTCTCTGCACAAATCCCACACCAGTCCAACTCATCAACCACTTCCCTTCCATATTCCAACGCACTTTCCCTACACAGATCAAATCACATCACAATTCCACAAGTCAGCCAGAAACTTCCAGGCCAGAGAAACACAGGCCAGGGCCACACAGGTCAGAACACAGCCTCTCAGGCCAATCCACTCCAGGCCAGGACCCAAACTTTCAGCACAGATAAATTCAGGGCAGAGCACAACTTTCGGCCAAACAACTTCGGGCCAGGACACAATCTTCAGCACAGATAAATTCAGGCCAGAACACAACTTTCGGCCAAACAACTTCGGGCCAGGACACAATCTTCAGCACAGATAAATTCAGGCCAGAACACAACTTTCGGCCAAACAACTTCGGGCCAGGACACAATCTTCAGCACAGATAAATTCAGGCCAGAACACAACTTTCTGCCAAATAAATTCGGGCCAGGACACAATCTTCCGGCCAGGGCCTGCAACAAACAAAACGACCAGAAACAGTAAACTCTCCCTAATTCACAATGCAATAACGCAACGTATGGAAAATAACCGACTTGGACGAATCACAAAACAACATCCACTCACCCTGCGACCCGGAGTAACAACTGGCCGGCCACCACACTCACCGGCCACTCCGCAAACTCTACTAAATAGGTTGACGACCAGACAAGCACGAGAAACATGAACATCCTCACTAGGAACAAGCCACACCTGAACCCATAATCGGCGAAATCGAAATCCGCATCAAAGAGCATGATAGCAACCAGCACAGCCGTGCAGCCCGTGCCCACGCAACAAATCTCATTAACTCACCCAAGCAAAACACGTGCCAAACACTGAACAGCCTAACCCCAAACTAAAAAGCAGACAAACCGTTTAAAGGCCCCAAATCCCCACACCAAAACTAATTTACAAACCCACCTTTTAACCCCGAGTCGTGACAGAACCTCCCCCCTAGGACTAGTATCCAGATACTAGTCCGACATCCCAACACGACTCAATAAATCCACACCCCCATCTTTTCCGGGGATAACTCTCACCCTGTCGTCTCCGGTCTCTTCCACCTTCCTGTCGTCTACCGTCTCTCCCACCTTCCTGTCGTCTCCGGTCTCTTCCACCTTCCTGTCGTCTACTGTCTCTGCCACCTTCCTGTCGTCTACGGTCTCTCCCATCTTCCTGTCGTCTACTGTCTCTCCCACCTTCCTGTCGCCTACGGCCTCTCCCACCTTCCTGTCGTCTACTGTCTCTTCTGCCTTCCTGCCGCCTACAGTCCCTTCCATCTATGGCCACGGCAGTGGTCTCATATAAGGGAACCGGAAAGGACTTCCCTTGATCATCAAAACATGTGTTGCCCAATATCACAGGGATATCTCCGTCAGTGACAATGACCTCGGTATCGCCTGAGTAGAACCCAGTCTGCAAATGGACCTTGGCCGTGTCATGCTCCTTCAATCCATGCAAGGATTGAACCATGATTTTCCTCCCAGTGATATTTTCAGGACAAACTAAGGACGAGGGAACTAGCACGTGATCACTTCCAGTGTCACGTATAGCATCTACTACTTTCCCATTGATGCCAATTTTCCTCTTCCGAGAGAAGACCCTTGCCACTGTGGAACCGTGCTGAGTGGAGCCCAAATAGACAAAATGAGCCTTAGTGACAGGCACCTTTTTGGTGGGGGTAACTGGTCTACGCTTTGGGCAGAGTGCACGAATGTGCCCTTTTCCCCCGCAATGCCAGCAACCATCCATAACCTGATCCTCTATTCTAGCATCATTTGGTGCTTCGACAGATTTCCTGAGATCCGCCGGTATTTGATGGAATCGTGTCCCCGGTGTATCTATCTCAGTAGCCAGTCTTGCTTCCACATGCCTATCCGCGATCTCAACCAGCTCCCTCACATTCTTGGGAGCTTGAGTGCGCACGGTGGTGGCCAGTCCAACAGGCATCGTCTCAAACACCTGCTCTTGTAGCACAATGTCTTGGACATCCTCAAAGGTGTCCTGTTTGTCGGCTCTTTGCAACCACCGCGTAAAGCTAGCCTGCAATCTTCCAAGCAGCTGAGAGAAGGTTTCATCCCCTTCCCGACGAGCTTGGCGAAACTTTCTTCTGTAAGCTTCCGCTGTGAGGTTGAACCTCGCTTGCAGAGCTTTTTTGACCGCAGTGTAATCTTGCAACTGCTCTAAGCTGAGCGTAGCTAACGTTTCCCCGGCAGCCCCTTCCATAAGAGCGGTTAACGCTCTTCCCCATTCTTCCTTTGCCCATCCTGCTCCTGTGACCACTCTCTCAAATCTGGTCAGGTATAAATCCAGATCCTCGCCCTCCTTGAATCTAGGCAATTCGAATTTGAGGCGGGCCAGAATGGGACCACCCTCATCCCCACTACTCTTGCGGGACGTGTTGGTTAGATTAGCCCGTAACATCATCAATTCTTCGCGCCTCAGAGCAACTTCTTCTCTCCTTATTGCCTCCTTTCTCTCTTCCTTCTCTTCCTTCTCCCTCCTCCTATTCTCTTCCTTCTCTTCCTTCTCCCTCCTCCTATTCTCTTCCTTCTCTTCCTTCTCCTTCCTCCTATTCTCTTCCTTCTCTTCCTTCTCCTTCCTCCTATTCTCTTCCTTCTCCCGCATGAATGTCAATTCTTGTTGTCTCATAGTTAACTCCTCTCTCCTCCCCCTGGCCTCTTCACTGAGAGCAGCTTCAGATTTCATGATTTGCTGTCGCAGCAACTCACCCTCAAGTCGCCTTGATCGGCGTTCCTCTTCTACTCGAGCTTTTAACAACTCCACCTCCTTATCTACTTGCAGAGGCACCGGAGAGCCTTTTAGTGATCCTACTTCATACCCAGGACCACTACGGGGAGAAAGAATTGACCTCGTTTGAGTTCCAGTGGACGGGGTTACGACAGTACACGTGTTAGATGCTGCGAACGAGAAAGTACTGGCGCTGGTGGTCACCAATGTAGGACTCCCTGATACAGATACGATCTTCCCCTCCCCCTTCTCAGCTCGACTTCTTGTCACTACCCCCCCTCTCTCCGCCATTTTGAAATCGTTCCCGGAATAGCCTGCCAATTCGCGGACACTGGTCAATCGCGGAAAGGTGCAAACCACGACCAAGCACAACCAAGCGGACAGAACAATCATTAGGTCACTGTTACCAGAGAACAATATACCAAGCAAGTTAAGTAAAGACAAACATTTGTCCAATCAATAGTCACCACCAGTAACTCAACCCGAAAACACAACTAGGGGTTGAACCAATGAAAACAAAAAATGAAGAATTCAAAGGTGGAAAACACACATCAACTGAATTAACAATAACTTTAACACGTCACGCAAGATCACACAAGGAGTAGTGACTGATTCAGGGAAGTTTCAGATCCCGGACGAGCCCCCATCTGTCACGGTAGAGGTGGGTGGAATGTATGGCTTGACCCCAGCAGGACAGTAAAAAATTAAAATAAACTGAAACTCCTTCCTCAGTCACTTATCTCCTGGGATACTTGGAGAAAGGACATCCACGAAACGGAACACGTAGACACGGATAAAAGGATAACACAGGGTTTAATAATCAAACCAGATGAATGAAACAATTACACATAGCCTTCAGTTCACAACCCACCTCCATGCCAAATCCCCAAACAGTCCAACCCACCACTCACTTCCCTTCACAGTCCAAATCACTTCCTCTACACAGTTCAACTCACCTCACAATTCCCCTACACAGTCCCAATCACATCGCACTTCGCTGCACAAGTTCCAAAACAGTCCAACTCACTAACCACCTCCATGCCAAATCCACAAACAGTCCAACTCACCAATCACTTCCCTTCCACGGTCCAAATCACTTCCTCTACACAGTCCAACTCACCTCACAATTCCCCTACACAGTCCAACGCAGTTCAAATCACATCACAATTTGCTGCACAAATCCCACACCAGTCCAACTCACCAACCGCTTCCCTTCCACAGTACAACGCAGTTCAAATCACAGCACAATTCTCTGCACAAATCCCACACCAGTCCAACTCATCAACCACTTCCCTTCCATATTCCAACGCACTTTCCCTACACAGATCAAATCATATCACAATTCCACAAGTCAGCCAGAAACTTCCAGGCCAGAGAAACACAGGCCAGGGCCACACAGGTCAGAACACAGCCTCTCAGGCCAATCCACTCCAGGCCAGGACCCAAACTTTCAGCACAGATAAATTCAGGGCAGAGCACAACTTTCGGCCAAACAACTTCGGGCCAGGACACAATCTTCAGCACAGATAAATTCAGGCCAGAACACAACTTTCGGCCAAACAACTTCGGGCCAGGACACAATCTTCAGCACAGATAAATTCAGGCCAGAACACAACTTTCGGCCAAACAACTTCGGGCCAGGACACAATCTTCAGCACAGATAAATTCAGGCCAGAACACAACTTTCTGCCAAATAAATTCGGGCCAGGACACAATCTTCCGGCCAGGGCCTGCAACAAACAAAACGACCAGAAACAGTAAACTCTCCCTAATTCACAATGCAATAACGCAACGTATGGAAAATAACCGACTTGGACGAATCACAAAACAACATCCACTCACCCTGCGACCCGGAGTAACAACTGGCCGGCCACCACACTCACCGGCCACTCCGCAAACTCTACTAAATAGGTTGACGACCAGACAAGCACGAGAAACATGAACATCCTCACTAGGAACAAGCCACACCTGAACCCATAATCGGCGAAATCGAAATCCGCATCAAAGAGCATGATAACAACCAGCACAGCCGTGCAGCCCGTGCCCACGCAACAAATCTCATTAACTCACCCAAGCAAAACACGTGCCAAACACTGAACAGCCTAACCCCAAACTAAAAAGCAGACAAACCGTTTAAAGGCCCCAAATCCCCACACCAAAACTAATTTACAAACCCACCTTTTAACCCCGAGTCGTGACAGTCTGCAACTCGTATGTTTTGAAATTTGATATTTTCTGTCATCCATGAAGCAATGCTGCATGACCTGAAATACATGTACATTATTATTATTTTAATAAAATTTATTATGTTCTACTGTATGCATTTTGTTGTTTAGACTGCAAGTGTAACTTTTCTGACTTGCGTTCCACCATGGTTCCACTCAACACATTTTTGACCTGGTGGACATGTTACATACATGCCCTCGATTATTTGACTCGATTAAATTGAACTGACGTAGTTGATATAAATTTGTATTAATCCTGAAAAAGTATGAAATCATATTTCATTCATTCGCGCATTAGTCTTGGCAGCTTTCAGCGGACGAAGTAAACATCAAACTACGGCGAATTGACGTAAGTACGAGTTGCTGACGAAACTATCCCAGTCACGTCACTTTCAAACTACAACTTTAAAAAATGCTTCCTCGAAGATGGGGATCCTGCAGAAATGACTGTGACTGTGTATATTTGGGGGTATTGCGGTATATTGCGGTATATTGCGGTATATTGCGGTATATTGCGGTCATTAGTAGTACCCCTTTCGAGTAGCTCCCTGAGAGAACGGGACTAAGAGCAGACGGAAAACCTCTCCAGTGGTGGAGGGTTCTCTACATATCGGACACACCAGCACACGTTGTGTCTGCACGGAGCAGAGCCATGCACTCAGAGAACTACGTAACCATTGGTCAGCTCTCCAGAAATGGCGGGAACGGCACGTTCACGTGCGTTGAGCGACTGACGGCGATTGTTTTGATTGGAACTTCCCAGCCTTGTGTCAACAGTGTTGTTGTGAAACAAAGGACGTGCTGGAAAGAAAAACATTGGTGTGTCTTGATAAACAGCTCCATGGTGATGTAGCAATCTTCTACGCAGTGGAATCACATTAGAAGGTGTGGAGTTTGGCTACGTCAAAATGAAGCCCCTGTACAGACACGTCCTGTGCTTTAAAGTTTCCACTGTAGCCTGTTGAGTCATACAGTCTGCAGAGTACAACAAGTAAAACTGGCAGCAGGGCAACAATGCTGAAAGCAGATCAACAGTACTGAAAGCAGTGAAGCAGTACTGAAAAGGGGGCAGCAATACTGGAAGCAGGACAGCCGTACAGAAGACAGGTTAGCAGTACTGGAATAAGGGCAGCAGTACTGGAAGCAGGTCAACAGTACTGGAAGCAGGGTAGGAGTACTGGACGCAGGTCAACAGAATTGGGAGCAGGTTAAGAGTACTGGAAAGAGGGCAAGAAAGGCAGATTTGCAGATGGTAGACTGGAGGCAGGAGGGAGGGCGTGGCTGGTGAATGGAAGAACAAACGCTATTGTTTGACGTGCTCTCCGGTCCAAGTCAACAGCAGCAGGGCAGGCAGGGAACAGTGTGGTGGCCATGAAAGGAGACAGGTGGCGTCAGTTTGGCGCCAATTGCCTCCTTCTCCTTGCAGCCCTGTGTCCCGCCATCCAGCATTGTTTGCCGCAAGTCAAAGTGAATAGACCTGCAGAAATGAATACCCTTTTCTGCAGTTATGCTCTTTGTAGGTCTTCTGTCTGCAGTTATGCCATTTGCAGATCCTCTGTCTGTCTGCACTTATGTCCTTTGTAGGTCCTGCGCCTGTATCACACAAAAGGAAGGCTTCTCCAAATGGTGCCAGTGTTTAGGCTCGTCGATCCACCATGCTAAACGACCACATGGCAATCTACTACATGTATTACCCAAATGCAACACTCGTGTACAATTACTAAGGATCACAAAAGGCGAAAATGAAGATAAGTGAATTTAATTACATTTAACACAATACAATACGACACTTACAAAGAAAGCGAACAAAAACCCGCGTAAGCAAGCCAGTCTATGCGCCTCTACGCAACCACAACTCGGAAACAAATACAGAAGACGATAACCCAATCAGGGAAAGCTCTCTCTCAGCAATCACAACTCATACACACAAAAGACCCGAAAACACCAACAAAACCCCGGCAATCTCACAGACTCCGACAAACCCCCTCACACGCCAACAACAGGCGCCAACTCCTGTAACCCTCGGCAAACGCCGGTATCTCCAAACAATCCCAAACAACGGACTGCACCTCCCCACGGCCAATGCCGACACTCATATACGACCCTCTTCCCCTCAGACTCCCCCATCAAACATCGCAGAAATCCACCAACCTTTCTCCAAGCTCAAAAGCACATACCTCCACTCCCATAACATTCCTGGATAAATACCTTACGATTGTCCACATTACCGTGCAAACGGCCCCCAACTGACCATCCTTGCACGGGATAAACACCAAACACGAAATTCCACGTGCATCACTCATAATATTGCATGGAAAACCGCACTACGCACGAAAACAACAAGACAAAGCAGACGAAGCGCACTAGTCAACCGTAAAACGCTGACTTCGCGCTAATAATGTAAAGGCCAAGTTACACCAGTCGTGACAGTCTGTCTGTAGTTATATCCTTTGTAGATCATATGTCTGTCTGCAGTTATGTCCTTTGTAGGTGCTGTGTCTCTGCAGTTATGTCCTCTGTAGGTGCTGTGTCTATCCGCAGTTATGTCCTTTGTAGGTGCTGTGTCTCTCTGCAGTTATGTCCTCTGTAGGTGCTGTGTCTATCCGCAGTTATGTCCTCTGTAGGTGCTGTGTCTCTCTGCAGTTATGCCTTCTGTAGCTGCTGTGTCTCTCTGCAGTTATGTCCTCTGTAGATCCTGTGTCTCTCTGCAGTTATGTCCTTTGTAGGAGCTGTGTCTCTCTGCAGTTATGTCCTCTGTAGGTGCTGTGTCTCTCTGCAGTTATGTCCTCTGTAGGTGCTGTGTCTCTCTGCAGTTATGTCCTCTGTAGATGCTGTGTCTCTCTGCAGTTAGGTCCTCTGTAGGTGCTGTGTCTCTCTGCAGTTATGTCCTCTGTAGGTCCTGTGTCTCTCTGCAGTTATGTCCATTGTAGGTCCTGCGTCTATCCGCAGTTATGCCTTTTGTAGGTCCTGTGTCTCTCTGCAGTTATGTCCTCTGCAGATCTGCAGTTATGTCCTTTGTAGGTCCTGCGTCTCTCTCCAGGTATGTCCTTTGTAGGTCCTCTGTCTCTCTGCAGTTATGCCCTTTGTAGGTCCTGCGTCTCTCTGCAGTTATGCCCTTTGTAGGTCCTGCGTCTCTCTGCAGTTATGTCCTTTGTAGTTCCTCTGTCTCTCTGCAGTTATGCTGTCATGAGCGCGGCTGTCAAGGCGCTGAGTGCAATGCGCGTGCTCAAATTGATTTGTATCATTGCGTTAGTTAAATTTGTTATTTCTCGTGACGCACGAATGGAGTGACGTAATTGGGGACTCCGGTGGAATTTTTGTTGTCGAACGGTGCTGTTGGGGAACGGGGCGATGTTGTGAGTTTGGGCTCTGTGTGGCGGATTTGTGCTGTTGGGGAGTGGGGCGATGGGGTGATGCCGGGGAGTGGTGTTACGGACATGTGAGTAGACTGGGACATTGTACATTCATGCCCTGTAGTGTTTAACGGACATGTAGTGAGAAATTGCTGTGTGTGTAATTCTCTGAGTTTTACGGCTGGGTTCGCCGTGTAGTGAATTGCTGTCTGCAGTTCTGAGTTTTTACGGCTGGGTTCGTCGTGTAGTGAATTGCTGTCTGCAGTTCTGAGTTTTTACGGCTGGGTTCGCCTTGTAGTGATGTACTGTGATGTTGGTTGGACAGGAGAGAATTCCTGTCTGTAATTCTGAGGGCATCGGCTGTGTTTGCCGTGTGTTGATGGTTGTATAAAGTCATTCTCTTGTCTATAATACAACTCTTCCAAAATTACTTACTGGTGCCGAGTTGTGTTTTCACCCGTTTAGATCTCGGACAATCCGGATCGTAACATATGCCCTTTGTAGGTCCTGCGTCTCTCTGCAGTTATGCCCTTTGTAGGTCCTGTGTTTCTCTGCAGTTATGTTCTCTGTATGTCTGCAGTTATGTCTTTTGTAGGTCCTGCGTCTCTCTGCAGTTGTGCCCTTTGCAGGTCCTGTGTCTCTGCATTTATGCACTTTGTAGGTCCTGTGTCTCTCTGCAGTTATGTCCTCTGTAGGTGCTGTGTCTATCTGCAGTTATGTCCTCTGTAGGTCCTGTGTCTATCCGCAGTTATGTCCTGTGTAGGTCCTGTGTCTCTCTGCAGTTATGTCCTCTGTAGGTCCTGTGTCTCTCTGCAGTTATGTCCTCTGTAGATCCTGTGTCTCTCTGCAGTTATGTCCTCTGTAGGTGCTGTGTCTCTCTGCAGTTATGTCCTCTGTAGGTCCTGCGTCTCTCTGCAGTAATGTCCTCTGTAGGTGCTGTGTCTCTCTGCAGTTATGTCCTCTGTAGGTGCTGTGTCTCTCTGCAGTTATGTCCTCTGTAGATCCTGTGTCTCTCTGCAGTTATGTCCTCTGTAGGTCATGTATCTCTCTGCAGTTATCTCCTCTGTAGGTGCTGTGTCTCTCTGCAGTTATGTCCTGTGTAGATCCTGTGTCTCTCTGCAGTTATGTTCTCTGTAGGTGCTGTGTCTCTCTGCAGTTATGTTCTCTGTAGGTGCTGTGTCTCTCTGCAGTTATGTCCTCTGTAGGTGCTGTGTCTCTCTGCAGTTATGTCCTGTGTAGATCCTGTGTCTCTCTGCAGTTATGTTCTCTGTAGGTGCTGTGTCTCTCTGCAGTTATGTTCTCTGTAGGTGCTGTGTCTCTCTGCAGTTATGTCCTCTGTAGGTGCTGTGTCTCTCTGCAGTTATGTTCTCTGTAGGTCCTGTGTCTCTCTGCAGTTATGTCCTCTGTAGGTGCTGTGTCTCTCTGCAGTTATGTTCTCTGTAGATCCTGTGTCTCTCTGCAGTTATGTCCTCTGTAGATCCTGTGTCTCTCTGCAGTTATGTCCTCTGTAGGTCCTGTGTCTCTCTGCAGTTATGTCCTCTGTAGATGCTGTGTCTCTCTGCAGTTATGTCCTTTGTAGGTCCTGTCTCTCTCTGCAGTTATGCCTTCTGTAGGTGCTGTGTCTCTCTGCAGTTATGTCCTTTGTAGATCCTGTGTCTCTCTGCAGTTATGTCCTCTGTAGGTGCTGTGTTTCACTGCAGTTATGTCCTTTGTAGATCCTGTGTCTATCAGCAGTTATGCCCTCTGTAGGTGCTGTGTCTCTCTGCTGTTATGTCCTCTGTAGGTGCTGTGTCTCTCTGAAGTTATGCCCTATGTAGATCCTGTGTCTCTCTGCAGTTATGTCCTCTGTAGGTGCTGTGTCTATCCGCAGTTATGTCCTTTGTAGGTGCTGTGTCTCTCTGCAGTTATGCCTTCTGTATGTGCTGTGTCTCTCTGCAGTTATGTCCTCTGTAGATCCTGTGTCTATCAGCAGTTATGCCCTCTGTAGGTGCTGTGTCTCTCTGCTGTTATGTCCTCTGTAGGTGCTGTGTCTCTCTGAAGTTATGCCCTATGTAGATCCTGTGTCTCTCTGCAGTTATGTCCTCTGTAGATCCTGTGTCTCTCTGCAGTTATGTCCTCTGTAGGTCCTGTGTCTCTCTGCAGTTATGGTTTTAAAGACATAACAAGCACTCACCGGTCTGCAACTGCTGCCAACTGGCAGTTGGGACGGTAACATTTAAAAATGTATCATCTAGAAACACAAAGCCAAGCTTTGTGTGTCGCACCGCCACCATTTTTTCTCGTTATTCTCGCTAGGCGGACCACCTCTCAGAGCTGCTTGCGAAGTCTCGCCTAGGCCTCATTTTCCTCGGAGCGAGAGTGTTGAAAATGCTTGGTTTTCTTGCTTTTCTTGGCAAATCTCGCCCCTGGCCTCTAGATTCGCCACTGCACAAAACTCACTGCATGGTCAAGTGGGAGACAACTTCTTACACGAGTTATTTCATTTGCATCAGCATTTGCTTTCGTTCGTCGAAGAGCATGGAAAAGTTTGTCAGTCAACGATTCCATGAAAAAGAGTACATTGAAACGTGGAAACACATTTCAAGGAGGCTGGGCCGTAATGTCTGTCGTCATAGAAAAAAGAACTTCTGTCCACACTGCCCATACAGAAAAAGAAATTCTTTTCAGAGGTCGGAAGTATCCCCTGTCTGTCTCTTGACCCTGTGAACTCTAACGTGCCATCCCAGGTCCCAGACAGAAGACATCCTGTAGTGCTAATCAAGACTTAATGGGAAGAGAGCTGATGCAAACTCGAACTTGCCTCATTCCTCACGATCTGACCAAGTCAACAGCGTAGAATCGGTATTGAGCGTGCTGGAGGCTAACTGCTTAGAACCTAACCTTGTACAGAAGAAAACTCTCTGAGCTACTCGGCAGTGTGCCATTAAGCATGTTGCATTTCTACCGCCCTCTAATGCATGCTGATATAGAATATATTTTCTTCCCCTCAAAACCACCGTAATCAATTTCGTCACCTTTCTATTAACCCGTGATCTCCCATCTCCTTCTAAGGGTATGTGTGCGTGCATGCGCGTGTGTGTGTTTGTATATGTGTGTGTGTGTGTTTGAGTGTAATTGTATGTGTGTGTGTGTGTGTGTGTGTGTGTGTGTGTGTGTGTGTGTGTGTGTGTGTGTACGTGTGTGTGTCTGTGTGTGTGTGTGTGTGTGTGTGTGTGTGTGCGTGCATGTGTGTGTGAATGCATGTAATTTTGTGTGTCCGTGTGTTTGCGCTCGTGTGTCTGTTTCTGTGTGCGCTTTTGTATGTGTGTGTGTGTGTGTGTGCGTGCGTGCATGCATGTTTGCATGTGTAAAAGTGTGTGAGTGTTTGTATGTATATGTGTGTGTGTGTATGTAAGTCTGCATGCATGCATGTGTGCAAGTGCAAAAATGTGTGAGGATGTGTGTGTGTGTGTGTGTGTGTGTGTGTGTGTGTGTGTGTGTGTGTGTGTGTGTGTGTGTGTGGATCTGTGTCTGTCTGCATGTGTGGGTTTCTGTCAGCTTGCTTGTTTGTGTGTGTTTGGATGCATTTATGTTTCTGTGTGTGCGCATATGTGTGTGTATGTGTTTGTTTATAGGCATACGTGCTCGTGCGAACACGTGTGTATCTGTTGCATGTGTTTATGTGCGTGCGTGCAAGCGTGTATGTATGCAAATGTGTTTGTAAGCGCGCGTGTGCATGTGTGCGCTTGTGCACATGCGCGTACGTGCATGCACATGAGTATGTGTAAGCGCGCACGTGTGTTCGCCAGACTTTGAGGAAAATCTTGTAAGGGTGCACAATCATGCAATGAACTTTTTTAAAATTTTGTCATCAAAGTGAATGGTTGTGCATTGCTTGTGTTGCCACGTCCGTCTGACTCCGTGTCTGTCCCACGGTTTTCAAGGAGATCGCGACTGATGCAAGGGAAGTAACTGCTGTGGGGAGTTGTCTCCCTCTTGACTACATGGCCACTTGGAGCAGCTGCCACAGTCACGTCCAGACACGCTGCTGTCTCCTTGCGTCCCAGTCGCCTTCGTGTTTCTCCCTCTGCTGCAGTCGTCACTGACAGCTCCACTGTCTCTGTCTGAACTCCGCCAGTAGCTAAATGCATGTGAGTGTATGCCATGTTTTCATGCGCTGGATTTGATTCAACAGGATATGTTGTGTGCTCTTTACATTCTTATTTTGATGCAAGCAGCAGTCAGCAACTTAGAAGAGAGACGAGGATTTATGGAAGGAAGGAGGAGTGGTGGGTGACAGCAGCAGACCGACTGACGCAGCACTTGTACTCCTGGTCCTAGGGCCAGCAATTCCACCAGCAATTCAGCGTCTGCCAAGTTTCCCCAGTCCACCTGACTACTGCCACTGTCACTCAGTGACAAGTGGCGAGGGTTTTCTGTCAACTCCACACCGTGTACACTAGTGGCATCAGAATGCAACTCCACACTAAGGAGAACTGTCCGAACATGAAAATCACAAGACAAATATCAGCGTGAATTAACGTGCTATGTATCTAAATCCTCCTTGAGCCTTTTTACATCATCACTGCCACCACCATCATCATGGGGAGAAATCTGCATTCTTTCTTGCTATTTCCCAGTCCATGGCCATGCTGTGTTATTACTATGTGTTGTGACGCTGTGCGTGTGTGAATGAGTATGACTGTAAAAGTTCTACATAAATGATGCACCTTTCTCTCTGTGTGACTGTGAGAGTGTTGATTCACCGTTTATGACATGTTAAAACAAATTCGTCCTAAAAAGGACCTTTCTCGACCTTCCATCATGTTTACAATATACATCATTATCATCATCATTGTCAACATCAATGTGACGTTACTCCTCCTGTGTTCTGGGAAACACTGGCTCGGCGCTATATGCACTTGTCTAGGGAGTTAATACTTGTGGAGGAGAAACGCAACAGGTTAATTTTCTTTCACACTCATGCAGTGACGCAAGAGGACACAAGGTGATAATTAAGAAGGAACTTTAATAATCAAGTGAAAACAGGTGAACAATCACCCATAGATCGCCCCTGCAATGATGCAGAAGGACACGGGGTTGATAAGTATTGGGATTTAATGGTCAAATAAGCAATACTTCCGAGATCGCCCCTTTTGTGGCTTTCCGTACGGCTAATTAAAGGATGATGAGTGTTCAATTTTATTGGGGAGACAGTTCAACAGTTCAATCTTTAGGGTCAGAGGCAATTTCAGAGTGAGTACTCACTGCATTTGGTGGATAAATCCATCGACGAATTTCTTATCTTAAAGTTGAGGCTCACAGCCTGTCTAAATACTTACTCGCTTTGTCTAGCGAGAAAAGAGGCCATTAATCATGCTCCTTTGCGTTTCTTTGCGAAGAGCATATACACAAGAGAGCACCACAACTGACGAACCTTGCAGGTGGAGCGTGCTCTGCTCTGCTTCGTGGCACTCGCAGACCAGGCGGGAGGGGAGGCGAGGTCAAGCAGACGACGACTTTGGGCGTGAAGGGGCTGCAGACCAGCAGGCGAGCCGGCAGCTCCGCTCCAGCTTTGTCCAGCGGGATGGCGGAAGTTCAGCAGACGCTCTTAGGGGTTGAAGCAAGGGCAGGCGAACTCTGGCGCTTGGGTGGGATGTTTAGGGCGGGAGCACTGCAACTTTCAGTGAAACTTGATTTCACAGTCAAAGAACCATTATTTCTCTCGTTGATAACAGCACATCCAATTGTATTGGAATGTGAATGGGGATAGAGCGACCAAGACAATCTTTTAACGTGCCGGGTGGCTAGCGACACAGAGCAGCGTTTTGGCCGTGCGTTCTTCCAGCACTGTTGCCTTGAGCTAGACTGATTAATTTGCAGCATGCAATTGGTTTTATAGAAAACATGAAAGCATTTCCACGCATGCGCAAAGTTTCCTTCTAAATGCTGAGTTGGCAGAAAACCAAGTCACGGTCAAGGCCATACTAGCCTGAAAAACATCTAATTATATCTTCAAGACCGATGCCACGCCACCTCCCAGGGGAAAGTGCTGATTCTGAAAAACAAGGGCCATGTGTGACCCAGAAAAACAACTTAGTCAAGGACACGCCAAGATTTCCCTGAGGCTCTCTCTAAGATCCAACAGGGACAGTTTTCTCAGTTATGAGACTTTAAAAACTTCAGTCTTGAAAACACACTTAAATCACCAAAGCAATAAAGAGTGTGAAAAAAAAATGAATCTGTCACAATCAACAACACCATAATCACCATCACTGTCATCATCAGCAGCAGCAACTTTCCTTCCCTTCCAACTTGTCTACATCATCATCATCATCATCATCATCATCATCATCATCATCATCATCATCATCATCATCATCATCATCATCACCACCACCACCACCACCACCACCACCACAATCACCACCACTGTCATCACAAGCAGCAACAACAGGATAAATAACAACACCAACAGTTCACTTCGAGAAGATTATATTGTACTGTGCATTGCATTTTTACACATATCAAGTTCAATGAAGAGACTCAAACAAAACCAATTCACAAAGTAGGGAGAGGTTATGCACAGGAGTATAATTTTCAGATAATGGACAATGCCAGCAGTGTACAGGACTTTGTCAGTACACTGTGGAGGTGAGTAACTCCGTATTTACAGGTGGGATTATCAGCACCCATTCCAACACCGCATTCTCAAATGTGGAAAGTCTCTAGGCACCATGGCACCCCAACTCATCTTAAAGCAGAGCAGCCCAGTGATTTCATCCAACGACCTTTCAGTCCAAAGTGTTGGATAAAAGACAAGTGCGGTCAACGCAAACACGTCTGAATCACCAAACAATCATCTCAGTCAGAGGAACCACACTGGAAAATGCAGTGTGTCCATTCTCATCCTGACAATATATTTTTCAAATGATGCAACATTTACATCAAAATCATTAAGTCAATTAAATATACGGAAATCAGTGAAAAGGCTTTATTTAAAATATGCTTAACCACAAGAACAGGACATTTCACGAAAAAAAAATCACATTCATATGATAATGACAATTTTACAACTGCATAATGCATGAAACTTGTTCTTGTTGAGAAAAGCTGAATATGCATGTACTTCACAAGTCTTTTCCAAGGCTGTTATCACAGCAAAATACATGTATACTTTTTTACAAAACTCTTATGGTACATTTGAACAGGTGGGTGTTTCCTGTTTCCATTCTCATCAGAAAGCAGCATTGATACTCTATAAAACACATGTAAGTAAATAAGCATATCATTAAGAGTAATTTTTTAAAATGTCAATTTGACATACACAGGATCCAAATTGGCCACCATGATAATTTTTCAGTCGTTCGACCTCCAGTGCCCCTCAGCGCTTTAAAGATTTTGTTTACGTCGGTACTTCACAGTTATGACCAAAAACCCCATTCAGAATTCTAAAGGTTTACTGGATTATCAATGTAGGTTGGCCGGGGTGCATATAATGCGGCATTCAATCCACCTCTACATAAATGTCACGTCACTGAGGAAAGGGACTGGGGTGGGACTGTGTCATGTAGACACAGGACTATGTACACAGAGCATGAACCACGAGTTACACACACAACAGCTACATGTAAGTAGTGTGAATCATACAAGCACAGGTGTGCACACACACCTTCAAGCAAGGCAGGTGAAAAGCTAGATGCAGTGGAATGGAAGCCATAGGGCGGCATTGAGGATGACGGCTGGTGGAGGGAGGAGACGGCGACTCAGGGCCGGAGGGAAGGCTGGCCAGGCTCTTGTCTTCACTGTATCAGACAGCGTCTCCTTCGCCTGGGTAAAAAGGAAAATGTGTGTAGACGACAGTTTTACTCTCACAAGGTGAAGACACTGATAGAGCTGTTGCCAAGACAACCAACAGTCACAGAAAGTTTTGCAGAAAAGTGTTGCAGAGGGAATAATAAACTTGCTGTATCACGAAATCAATTAATGACAGAAAATGTTATCAGTGCCTTCACCAAAACCATCACTCAGTTTACTTCACTGTACTACCTATTGCAAAGATTACGTCATTCTACGTTTTCTTAAAAATGTCAAAACTAAATATGTAGAGGACTCTTACAAGACGTGCAGAATGCAGTTTACATTGACACTGACTACAGCCTTTCCAGTTTTAGTAAGATCAGTCCAGTCCGTGTGTCAGTTGGGAAGTCTGACCACTGGACCCCAATCTCCACCTGTCTCCTGTACAGTCCTTTGTCACCGCTAGTGCTGTACTTTTCCATCAGTCCATCTACATGGTCTGTCTCCTATACTGAGTTTTCAAGACTTATTGTTTCTCATGAAGCATCGAGTTTTGGCCATGTTTGTACAAATTTATGAGTGACAAGTCACATGCATACTCACAAACACACACACACACACACACACACACACACACACACACACACACACACACACACACACACACACTACAACCCCCCCCCCCCCCCCCCACACACACACACAATACACACACACACACACACAACAAAACACACACTCTCTCTCTCTCTCTCTCTCTCTCTCTCTCTCTCTCTCTCTCTCTCTCTCTCTCTCTCTCTCACACACACACATTATCTCTCACACACACATTCTCTCTCAGTAACACATTCTCTCTCACACACACACATTCTCTCTCTCTCACACATTCTCTCTCAGAAATACATTCTCTCTCTCTCTTTCTCTCTCTCTCTCTCTCTCTCTCTCTCTCTCTCGCACCAGGCCTTGACGGACTACCTGGAGGCTGCTACAAAGCAGCTGGAGAGAAAAGCATTCTCTTTTTGATCTGTTTATTCAATGCTATGTTTAACTCCCACTACTTCCCGCAGACCTGGTCACGTTCAGTCATAGTACCTATACATAAGAAAGGCGATGTCAGGAACACTGACAACTACAGAGGTATTCCCTTATTAATGCTCTGTGTAAGATTTTTACCTCCATAATAGCAAAACGTTTACGTACCTGGACAGTGTTGGAGAATAAAATCTGCGTAGAGCAAGCCGGATTCCGACCGCAGTATTCGACTGTGGATCACATCTTTACCTTGTACTCCATGATACTGAAACATGTCTACGGTAGTGGGCGGGGCAAACTGTATGTTTCATTTATTGATTACAGCAAAGCTTTTGATTCTGTGAACCGTAGCAAACTTTGGGAAGTCTTAAAGGCTGCAGGCCTCTCAACCAAATTCACTTTGATGTTAAAGGCCATGTACACCAACGTACAGTCATGCGTACGGTGGGGACACGAGCTCTCGGATTTCTTTGACTGTCCAGTCGGACTCAAACAAGGAGCAATGGAGAGTCCTTCTATTTTTTCTTTGTTTATCGAAGCAGTCGCAGATTATGTTCGTGCAAAAGGTAAACACGGGGTGCAGCTCATGCCAGGTATGCTAGAAATATGTATGCTACTGTTTGCCGATGATGTGGTACTGCTTTTGACCTCACCAACAGGCCTCCAGAACCAAATCAGTAATCTAGCATATATTTCGAAAACGTTGGGGAAGAGGATAAACAAAGATAAATCAAAAGTCATGGTTTTTCGAAAAGGAGGTTATTTGGCTTCGCGAGAATATTTGATACTTGATGGAACTAGACTTCAAGTTGTAAATTGTATAAATACCTCGGCTTTGTATTTACAACCAAACTGTCCTTTGATGATTCGCAGGATGATATAGCAGTCAGAGGTTAAAGGAAAAGTGTACATGTGCTAAAAGCACTCTGGAGAGTCAGAAGTACTGACACAGGTGTTTTTTCCAAATTGTTTGATGCACAGGTTCAGGCGTCCCTTCTGTATGGAGCAGAGATCTGGGGACTTGATAAACAGGAGAAAATAGAAAGAATACACACTTTTGCATGCAAAAGGTTTCTTGGGGTTGATCACAGATCACCAAACCACATGATATACGGCGATCTGGGAAGATTTCCATTGTATGTCAACAGCAATGTCCGAGTCTTGAAGTACTGGTTTAAACTATGTAGTATGAAAGATGATAGACTTCCAAAGCAGGCGTACAAAATGCTACTCAAGTCTTCCATCCCAGAGAAACGAAACTGGGCTGTTTCTGTTAGAAATTGCCTATATGGATTGGGTTTTGGATTTGTGTGGCTAAACGGAGGCGTTCAGAATGTAAAACTGTTTCTATTTCACTTTTAACAGAGGTTGATGGACTGCTACTTGCAAAACTGGAATAGCAATAACATAAGCAGTGAACGCTATAAGTGGTATTCTTCCTTCAAAAAATAACGTGTGTCTAGAGAAGTAACTGAATATGATTGATATCAAGAAATGTCGTGATATATTCATTCGATTCAGATTTGGAATAAATGGTCTGAAGACAAATATGAGATACTCTGACACTAATAACGTACAATGTCCATTTGCAGAGAAGATGAGGACGAGTAACATTTTCTACTAAAGTGTAATGCATATGATGCCTTGCGATCGAAATACTTGAAATACATGTTACCAAAAATATTAGGGTATATACAGTGGCTAACTTGATGCAAGCTCAAAATACTAAGAAATTAAGATCAATAGCCATATATATCTATTATGCTTTTAAGCTACGTGAGTGTCGATTGGAGTGTGAAAAGAACTCGTAGATCGCTCTGATGACATGACAGCAAATATTGTTTACTGTCTATTGTTGAGATGTAATTACAATGGGTCGCTGGCCTTGATAATAAATATTCAATTCAATTCTCTCTCTCTCTTTCGCTTTCGCTCTCTCTCTCTCTCTCTTTTGCTTTCTCTCTCTCTCTCTCTCTCTCTCTCTCTCTCTCTCGGCAGAGTTTTACTTTCTAATCTTTTCGGATGATGTGGCACTTTTGTCTACTACACCAGCAGGACTTCAGACTCAAATAGACAACCTTGCGTGTGCGTCTAAACGAATTGCTCTGGAAATCAATACATATAAGACCAAAGTCATGGTTTTCCGGAGAGGAGGGCACCTAGCACAAGGTGAAAAATGGTTCTTAAATGGAAAACAACTTGATGTAGTGAATAATTATACATATCTGGGTTATACGTTTTCTACTAGACTCTCAACAACAGTACCTTTAGACAGCTTGGCTATTGCAGCAAAACAAAAAACAATGCATCTGTTTAAAATGATGTGGAGCCTTAAGAATATGAAACCTAGAATATTTTTCCGTCTCTATGACGCACAGGTCCAGTCTTCCCTACTATACGCGGCAGAGCTATAGGGTCTTGAGGAACATAAAGGTGTAGAAAAAGCTCACCTGTTTGCTTGTAAACGCTTTTTAAATGTGGACTATAGAACACCTAACAGTTTGGTTTATGGAGAAACAGGAAGGTTTCCACTTGCCATAAACAGTACAATGAGAGCAATAAAGTACTGGTTAAAACTTACTAAAATGACCGATGATAGGCTACCCAGGCAAGCATACCTCATGTTGTCTAACACAAAGATCCCAGATGATCGAAACTGGGCAAAGTTAGTTGCAAATGTAATATGCAAGGCCGGCTATGCGTATATCTGGAGAAATGGAGGCGCTACTACTGAGAGAAGTTTTCTTGTAAACTTGAAAAATAGGCTGCAAGATTGCTATAGGCAGAGCTGGAACAGCAAAATTCGTGAAAGTGAAAGATTCAGAATGTATCGATCCTTCAAAAGAACCTTAGAAAGTGAAAAATACTTAGAATACATTGAGATTTAAAAAATTCAGAGATGTATTTATCCGGTTTAGATTTGGAGTGAATGATTTACCTGGTAACAAACAATCTATGCGCAGCAAAATATAGACCAACATTGCCTCCTTTGTGGTGAGATTGAGAATGAGAAACATTTTCTATTTTATTGTCCTTTGTATAATGATCTACGTAATAAATACATAAATGAATACATCAAATGTCCAGAAGCTGCTGATGCCACCTTTTTGATAGATGGACGTGGATACATGAAAACACGCAAGGTAGCAATGTATCTTTATTATGCCTTCCGATTACGAGACCAATTTCTTGCTAGTTTAGAACAAGACCATGAACAATAATGTTATGATGAAAGAATGTACGTTAATACTATATTTATACTGTTTCTATTGTTTGATTGTCACTGATATGCACTAGCCATTGTGTTCACTTGGATTGTACGCCTTATTTCAAATTGTGGCTCAAGTAAACTGGCTCCTCAAAAAAAAGCAAGTCATGTACATGTATGTATTGTTGTGATGGGCCGGTGGCCTAAACAATAAAAACCGCTGGCGCTGAACCTCCAGGTTTTGGCATTAAAAAAACAACAGCAACAACAACAACAAAAGATCGGGTTCGAACCCGCAACCTCTCGAGAAAAGAGGGGGGGAAAAAGTAAGGTTCGAACCCGCAACCTCTCACGTAATAATAAATAATAATAATAATAATGGGTATTTATATAGCGCTTATTCTCAAGTGAGCTCTAAGCGCTTTACAATCTCGTTCACACATCACAAGCAGACAATCAGATACAAGCAAATCACGTAGGCAATCAACACTAGCAGCAAAATCACGTACAATCAGAGCAAGCATACAAACACATAACATTAACAAGCGAGCAGGCAGAATAATCAAACACTGTTGAAGCAAGCAACAACAAAATAACGGGTGGGGTGGCTCTCTCTCTCTCTCTCGAATATCATCAGTTCAGTTCAGTTCAGTCTCTTAACGCTGAGATGGGTTACCATACCATACACACATAAAAAAAGAAGCTTCTGTGCGGATTCAAACCCGTACGCGCATCCCCTACAACCAAGCATGTCCCAGCGACAAAAAAATATTCGACGCGCTACCGAGTGAGCTAATCCATAAAGCTGTGAGGACCTTCAGTAAACCTGGAGGGATAAAAAAATCTTTCTTTCTCCTTCAAAAATGTCCAATCTCCTCGAAATTACGTCACGTGATTCGACGTCAAATGATCACGTCACACATGCCAAAACTTCCTTTGAGTCGAGACAGAGTCCGTCCCTTGCCTTCTTTGCAACACCAAAACGTACAAAAAGTCACTTTTTTTTCAAACCTCGATTCTGAAAATTTGATACATTCAATCGAACCTAACTTCCAGTAAGTGTGCACAATGTCAAGGAAATCCGTTTAGTAGTTTTTGAGATATTAACCGTTAAGTCGGGACTGACACACACACACACAGACAGACAGACAGATAAAGCTGTGAGGACCTCCAGTAAACCTGGAGGGATAAAATCAATCAATCAATCTCTCTCTCTCTCTCTCTCTCTCTCTCTCTCTCTCTCTCTCTCTCTCTCTCTCTCTCTCTCTCTAGATCATTTCCGTATACAATGGATGGAAAACTTGAACGGAAGTAACAGATATATTTTCTACAAATAAATAAAAAATCAGTGTGTGGTGGAAAAATACCTCAGTTGTATCGATAAAAAGGTTTTCAGAGATGTTTTCGTCCGCTTTAGAATGGGCATCACTGATTTGTACATACATAGACGAAGATATATGAAGCAACCATATGATTTGTTATGTCCATTGTGTAGAGAAAAAGAGGAGGATGAATTTCATTTCATGTTGGAATGCCCAGCTCTGCAGGACTTGAGGGAACGGTACTTGTTGGTACATCTTTTGCCACATACTGAAAATCCAATGAAAACTCTTTTAAGCAATGAAAATGACACTATATCCAGAGCAGCAAGTGTTTATCTGTACAAAGCCTTTAGTCTAAGAGATTTGGCTGTAAATTCACCGGAATGTAACGCGTTCTATTTGGATGAATAGGTAGACATACGTACGTATGTGATGTAATGTCGGCACAGATGTTCCACTTGATGTATTTCCATATGCTTAATGTGTATTGCTTGCTTTGATTTGGAAAAGGCCGGAGGCCTACCCAATAAACCATTCGTTCGTTCGTTCGTTCGTTCGTTCTCTCTCTCTCTCTCTCTCTCTCTCTCTCTCTCTCTCTCGTGAGTTGTGTTCACGGAACGAATTGATCAAACTGTGTCAGTAATGTCGGCTGTTATTTATAGTTTTCGAGTGCAAACCGAGCATGCGTAGGCACTACTGCTTTACTGTCATGAATGAAGCATTTGTATCATCTCCATCTAGAGAATGCAATAGCTAGTTGCAAGGCGACTACTACTAGCCGCTAAATTCTCCATGGGCGTTGAACTTTGCATTTACCGTCAGCGCATTGGAATGCACTATGCTGGAGTCTGCACAAGAACGAGAAGGACTCGCACGCCTCAGCAAGAGCAGGAACAGTGGCAAGCAAACTGGCCCACGCTGCTGGTGCCGGGCAGCAGCTACCGGGCACAATTTTCACTCTCGCATTCAGCGAGAAAGATTGGCTGCCTTATCACTGCTCTGTAGGTGTTGTTGATGATCTCGTGCGCCTCCCCCTAAAGAAAACAAAAAAAAATGTTTCAATCATACATAGGGCGCTACCAAATATAAGGCGATACATCAGAACACATACTTAACAAACACAAAAGAAATCGTCAGAAATCTATTTCAGTCATACATAAGACGCAACCGAATATAAGACGCATGTCTGAAAATCTGAGAAAAAGTATCGCCTTGTAGTCTGAAATTTACGGTAATCTGCAGGACCTCTCTGCTCTCATTATGTTAAACGGCGATGTACATGCCAATTCCGGTCCTCAGATCGAGAGCATAAATCCTAAGCTGCATACAATTGGATACACGTCTTCTCATCAGGCGCAAACACCACACTGGACATACAGCTCTCCGGCTTATGCCCCCAGGATGCTGGGCACTTGCTCGAGGTTAGAACAGAGGATGCAGAATTTAGAAGTGTCAACGGGCGAGAAACTAGATGGTATGCAACAAGAACTTGCATATTTGACTGACTGTGTGAATGGGCAGCTGCGAATATTCTGCTATGTATCTATGCGGCAATGCCACTTCAGGTGTCAATATTTGTCTGACTGGAATGCAAACATACAGAGACAACAGGATGACATGAAGAAGACTCTTGTGTCTTTAAGTACCGTGACGTCAGATCACCAGTCGGTCAGGACAGAACGCATGCGGATAATGAACAGTGCTCGGTTCTTTGGTGTCCACGAGGAGATGCGTGAATCAGATTAGTAGTGTTTTCAGAGCGTGCTCTATCTCCTGCAGGAAGCGTTGCCTGAAGTTCCCTGGACCGCGAACAAAATCATCGGTGCAAAAAGGTTAGGGGACAAGGCCTCGGACAGCTCTCTCGATTCCCCGCGTCCGGTGTTGGCGTCACGCTCTCAGGCAGATGGGTATCAGGATATCCGGAAGTTTTGCACTCCAGCAGTCGAATCGACCCGTTCAAAATAAATATGAAGGAAACAAACTAGTAGTACCTCGAGGTGGTAGTTCTGCACCTGAAGCACCAACAATGCCTGATCGAAACGCCAGCTGGAGAAGGCGGAGAGGAAGTGAGCAACGAAGAACCCAGCGACGGGTGTTCCGGGCGTCAAGGACTCTTGTACAGGTCAATATTGAGGACTCATCCCCCAAGGCACTGAACCAGATTCCCAACCGTGGCGTAGCGGACGTCGGTGTGGGAGAAGCAGAGGTAGCCATCATGTTACGTGAGTGCCGGCGGGAAGTGCATCAGGAGGCGGCGAACATCAGCGACATTGGTGTCACAGAGGGGTATCCCCATGGAACTGCTGGAGACCGTGCGGCTTCTCCCCGCTCAAAGGATAGTAGTCCCTCCACTGGAGAAGACGAAGACCATGTGTTGGGGGAGACTGCACGGCATGGGGAGGGAGACCATTTGGAGGCTGTTCGGCCTGCCGTGACGGCTGCACGCGCTCATACTTTAAGCAGAAGGGAGGAAGTTGGGCCCACTCCATGCCCAGGGACCCCAGTCCTTTTTGGATCACGGAGCCGGGCGGTGCAAAGCTCCATGCTCGACTGGCTTCAGTCTTCCGGCACTGGTTCGCCAGAGATGGAGTCAGGTATCGACGGCGCCACAATGGACGACCGCAGCAAGCCTGGCTCTAGGGATATGGGCCGGGACGGTGAAAACCCAGAGACTGGCGTCCCTTGCAGGGTAACCAGTGCGGAGGAGGACAACGAGGGGACAGGCGGCAAAGTCAAACTGATGAAAGTGTGCCGCATTCAGGTCGGGGCGGTGTGTGGCAGGGCAGATTTTGCCCTCCGGCGGACACGCGCCTCTGCCGCGATGACCTTGGTGACCCTAGCTCTGGGTCCTGACAGATTGGCCGACGACCCGTTGAAGCAATCTTGCCCCAACGATGCTTTAACAGTGAAAATCTTTTGAATTCCAGTAGAACGAAGTGCAGCTTAAAGGTGGTCAGCTGGTACATCGAAGGGCTATCAGCCAGACTCACGAAGCCTGGATTTTTAGAATATCTACACAAATTCGATGTCTGCTGCTTATTAGAAACTTTTACATCAAACGAATTTGATTGTAATGCCAAATTTAATCAGTATGCAGTGTTCCACTTTCCTGCTATCAAGCTGTCTCGCCAGGGGCGTAGGTCAGGTGGGGTTGTTGTCCTGGTTAAGAAGGAGTGGGCTCAGCACGTGTATTTAGTACCATGTGAATATGACAATATACTGATGATCCGTCTCCGTCAGATAATAGAAAATGAACTTGTCATCATCTGTGCCTATATACCACCTGTAGACTCCCCATATTACAAGGGCAGAGAGGTAAAATGCAATATCATTCTTCTAGAAGATGCCATTGCACAGGTGCAAGAAAAGTTCCCAAGAGCTTCTCTGCTTTTCGGCGGAAATTTGAACGCAAGGACAGGGGATTGGAACTTACACGACGAAGAAGAACGTGATGATGACAGGAGGAACCCTGAGTTGGAGGTAAAGGCGTGTGGCTGCTCGGAGTTCTCAACACAGCGGTCCTCCTGCGATAAGGTGGTGAACCAATTGGGCAAAACGCTCATCAATCTCTGTTTTATCCATCATATATGCATTATGAATGGAAGCGTTCATGCTGATAGAGATGATGCTTTTACCTGCATTTCTCAAAACGGAGAAAATGTAGTGAACTACTGCTTGCTTTTACCTGAAAACTTTACTTCCACCATAAATGTGAAGATGGCTATGAAAATTGCTGTCAAGTCATATGTCTCTCAAAATTAGCTTTGGCCCACAAACGCTTTACCAAAATTGTACTCAGACACACAACAAAGTGGTGTCTAAGCTATTTTGGGATAAAGACAAAGTTGACAGCATAAAAGAGGGTCTGTAAACCACTGTCTTCCGGGAGGGCTTGGTGCAGGCTTGTAGTGCGATTACGTTATGCCCAGATGCTGCCTTGCTGTTATTTGAGAACGTGCTGCTGACCTGTGCTCAAAGAATGCGTAGGAATTTTGAACTGCACCAGCCTGCCACCAGCAACTCTGCAAGATGGTTTGATGCAGAATGCGCTACTCTCAAACAGGAAGCTAGGAATGCTCTGGCTCAGTTAAGGAATTCTTGTGCTGCAAATGACAAAAATGCCTATACCCTCGCAAGAAAATCATTAAAAGAAACCATACGGAAGAAAAAGCGTGAGTACACGGAATCAGTGTGCAATGAACTCATTAGAAAATCTGCGGACGCGAATACATTTTGGACTATAGTGCGCCAAGCTTCACTTAGGAGGACGGGAACGCCTGATACATGTATTGGCATAGACACATGGGAGGAGCATTTTAAACACTCGTTTAATCTTACCAGGAATGACCAATGGCACGTTTTCGCTGCTGACGGAGGGGGTGGGGTCATAGTTGATGAAGATTTAGATGTTCCAATCATGGAAAGAGAGGTTTCGCCTTTTCTCACTGAATTCTTTGCGACACTGTACGAAGGGCAATACTTTCCTCCCAAATGGAGTCGCTCAGTCATCATTCCTCTGTTCAAAGCCGGGGACAAGCTTGACCCTTCCAATTATCGTGGCATCTCCCTGCTTAGCGTAATGAGCAAACTGTTTCTGTCCATCCTGACTGAACGCCTGAAATCTTGGGGTGAAGATGGGAACAAGATTTGGAAGGTATTGTCATGGAGCGGAGTGTCGCCGAAGTTCATCAACATGCTGAAAGCTGTTTATTCTCAGGTGCAGGCCTGCGTCAGATGGAACTGGGCTCACTCAGATTTGTTTAACTGTCCAGTTGGTGTAAGGCAAGGGGCAAGTGAGTCGCCGATATTATTTTCCCTTTACATTTCCTATGCAGCAACCTTTGTGCGAGAACGGGGTCTGCATGGAATACAGCTTCTACGATCGAACGAGATATTCTTCCTTTTGTATGCTGACGACGTGGTGCTTCTGTCAACTACACCAGCCGGCTTACAAAACCAAATTAACAATCTTGAAGTAATATCAAAATAACTGGGAGTGGTCGTGAACACCGAAAAAACCAAAGTGATGGTCTTCAGGCGATGGGGTCACCTGGCGAAGAGTGAAAAATGGTTTTTAGGGGGTTCACAATTGGTAATTGTAAACAGATACAAATATCTGGGTCACGTTTTTACCACCAAATTGTCAGCCTCAGTAGCCCTAGAGCACTCTCTCTCTCTATCTCTCTCCCTCTCTCTCTCTCTCTCTCTCTCTCTCTCTCTCTCTCTCTCTCTCTCTCTCTCTCTCTCTCTCTCTCTCTCTCTCTCTCTCTCTCCATGTTTTACCCGTTACTGTTATCTTAGTCTGATGTAGGAAACTGACCATTTGGAATTCCCGTCTTTACATCATTACATCTAGGTACACATCTGATTTGTATGGATTCCTTATGGTTGAACCTCTTTTCCATTGAATGCGTCTCTTGTGTATCCATAACCTCGACAACTATATGCTGGTAGTAGGAAAATGGCTGAATTTCCTTTATCCATAATTTGATATTTCTGTATCTTATACATGTACATATCGCGTTTCGTAACATCAACATTTGACTAATCGTATCTGTACATTGATGCCTTTTTAAGGATTGCCATAGTATGCCACACACTTACGCGTAATCATATGTATTTTATACTGTATTCATTTGACTGGTCGTCGTGCGAAATAAAGAAATCAATCAATCTTTCTCTCTCTTTCTCTCTCTCTCTCTCTCTCTCTCTCACTTCACTGGCGGCCGCCGAGCAGAGCAGACGTGCCTCGCTCTGCTCCTACCCGTCGATGTAGTGGCTACCCTTCTGCGTACAGCAGGTGAAGTGGGAAGTTGCCCTGACTGTTTGTGGAATACGGGAATCGTTCCCCTGTGATATATGTGAGTTTGATTTGTTTCTTTGATGACAATTTCGTGAATATTTGCGGTATCAATCAGAGCTACTGTGCCCTCCGGGCTTGAACTGAGACGCTTTCTCGGATCACCAGTATATCGTGCTGTCTCCATACTACGGCCAGCCGTCACTACATAGCCAGCGTTTTGACAATAGAAGTTAGTAAGATTATAGTGATTTTCTTTTCCATTTTATTCGAAGCCAAGCATTGGATTTTGACGCTGCAATGTATCTATTGGAGTGAGTGCACTTACGGAGACCCCGCTTGTCTGGACGTGGGTTGTTAAAGGCTTCAAGTGCAAGTCGGCGTGTATGTTCGAAACTTTAATGGTGCACAAACCAACAGATGCTTTCAAATATGTTTCATAATTTCCCCTTTATTGATTGCACATAGCCATACCATAGGTGCAGTTCAGACTATCACTCACGGTTGAGGTGCCATGGGTGTCGAACTATGCATCTACCGCCTCAGGATCGGTGTGTACAATGGTCGTGTCAGATCAAGAAAAGACGCAAATGGCAGCGCCAAGTTCGACAATGATTGTCAAAAACTTTGGCCAACGTTTTCTTTGCCTGTCAGCAACCACCATGCAGAAATTTTGCTTCCAACATTTGTGAGCAAGACAGGCTGCCTCATCCTGGCATTATTCATGCTGTTGGTGCTCTCGTGTACTGCTAAACCGCGTGTGTAGGCGGAAAGTCTGCATGACCTTTCGAATCTGATCATGCAAAGCGGCGATGTGCATGCCAATCCTGGTCCTCAGTCAGAATATTGCAACTTAGGCAATACTATTGAGCATCATGTGCCCTTCCATCTTAGGCAACTACCTCATAGGACAGACTTTTTGCAAGACAATTTTTAGCATATATTAAGCATGTGTGGAAGGCTAGAGGAAATGTTGAAACATCTAGAAGATGCAATGGATGGAACACTGAATGTCCTGCATCAGGAAATGCTATATGTTACGGACTGTATCAAATGACTCTGTTAAGAGCAGAATAAGCTGTGGATGTATTGCCAGGAAACAATATGCCAGTGCCATATCAAATGTCAGTATCTTTCAGACTGTAATGCATATATGCAGACAGAACAGATAGAGATGAAATATTTTTTTTTTACTTTAAAGGCAGCAATCGTCAACGGTCAGAGAGTCGAACGGGAATTTCGTGCCGGTCTGAACTGTGTACAGTTCTTCGGTATTGAGGAGGGTGCATACGAATCAGGTGAACAGTATTTGCACCATATTTCTCACCTTCTGAGGGAAGCTCTGCCAAATGTTATATTGGCTGCAGCCTTGTGTCGTTAGCTTTGGTTTAAACGTCTACGACGGGCCAAAGCAAAAAGTAAAAAAGTATTTACAGGAACTTCCCAACCCTTCAAACTTGTTTAGAATATACAGCAGTTCCTGCCAGCCCATCCCCCCCCCCCCCCCCCCCCCCCCCAGTGCTCTCCTCTCTTGCATGAGTACACGGTCAGTCCCTCAGCCTCTACTCGCTTGTTGAAACCATGTCTTTGACAAGCGGAGATGGGCGAGCATTCTTTGGGGTTGGACGATGTGCGAGGCGCAATGCCGTGGTTCTATCCCTGGGACGGAGAAATCTGGGTTTATTTAAATGTAACCTGGTCAGATGTGATAATCAGTGCTGAAAGGGTAGATGATAGGCTTTTTGGCAGGCGGCAGAACTACCCACGGCCAATACTAGTGAATTTTACCCATGAAGAAATCAAAATGCTGGTGCTGAAGCGAGGACGAACCTCTCTCAGGCGCAGGGGCGTCGGGATTTCCGGCAGAGCTACATACCACCAATCAAAGAAAGCGGACGACCCCAGCAGACATGAGCGAGAGCGACCTTTCGCCCCTGAAATACCCCCACTACATGATGGAGACATAAGCTGGAGAAGACAAAGAGAACGTAAGCAACGGAGACTGGCTCCGAGCGACGGGTACTGGCTCTCCGGAAGGCGATACAGACCCCGAGGATGTCGTCGAGAACGATCTAGAGCAGCCTTGCGTTTTTGAAGACCCCCGTAACAGTGGCATTGTAGTGGCAAGGGACCTCGGTACGACAGCTGAGTCTGCAGTGGGGGATGACGACACTATGGGCACGAAGAAGAGTGGATCTGATGCATCTGGTACACTATCGGGCCACAACGGCGTGTGGCAGGGCAGATTGCGCCGCCCGGTGGATGTGCGGCCCCCTGGTTGTACCAGAGACACAAACAGCGCTCAGACCTGACTGTCAGGCCGACGACTCGTCGAGGCTGCTGACTCACTTAGAGAGCCTCATGGTGTACACACTTTACGTTCTGGCAAACCAAAGCAGAGTCTTCAGGTAGTCAGCTGGAACATTGAAGGTTTGGTTGCAAGGCGCGCTAAACCCGGTGTTTTAGAATACCTCTCTAGCTTTGACGTTGCTTAATGGAAACTTTTACTATAGAAGAATTTGATTTTAGTGTCAAATTAGATAAGTTTGTAGCTTTTCATTTTCCAGCTATCAAACTGTCTCGGCAGGGACGACGATCGGGAGGGGTGGTTGTATTGGTTAGAAAAGTATTGGCCCGGTTTGTGTCTCCCATACCCTGTAAATACGACAACATCCTGGTTGTACAATTTTTCGGTTTGGTGAAGAATGCTTTTATCATCATATGTGCAAATGTACCACCCGATGACTCTCCATACTACAAAGACAAACCAATTAAGTGTAACTTTCACCTCTTGGAAGATGTTTTGCAAATCCAGGAAGAACATCCAAGTGCAGCCCTACTGATCTGTGGAGATCTTAATGTACGAACAGGCAGCTGGAACTTGCATAATGGGACCATTGATTCCTGTATGAGTGATGAGGAATTTGATGAGACAGAATGCCGCTGCTCGGATTTCATAGCAAGACGGACATCTCATGATAAGTCAACCAATCGATTCGGCAATATTTTAATGAGCCTTTGTGAAATCCACCATCTCTGCTTACTGAACGGGAGCGTTCAGGGTGACAGAGATGGCAATTATACTTGTGTATCGCATCATGGAGAAAGTGTGGTGGACTACTGTGTGATCTCACCGGAAAATTTTACTTGCTCGATAACTCTTAAAGTGGCAGAGAGTGTATATTCAAGTCACATGCCCCTAGAGATCGGCATTGGTTTACAGTCAGTATACCACAGTGGTTACATGACTCATAAAATAACAATGTCAAAGCTTGTCTGGGACAGAGACAAGGTGGACAACATCAAACAGTGTATGCAAACTGCTGAATTTCGAGACAGTCTGGCCCTGGCTCGTAACGCCATAACTGATAGTCCAGATACTGCACTGCAATTATTTGAAAACACCTTGCTGTCTACTGCACAGTGCATGTACCGAAACGTAACTTTGCATCAGCCTGCTATATTTAACTCTGCAAGGTGGTTCGATGCAGAATGCTGATGTGCCAAACGTCAAGCCAGACAAGCTCTCGTCGAGTACAGAAAATCATGTGCCGAAATCGACAAGGATTCGTATGTTACCGCCAGAAAACCCTATAAAGAAATAATACATGCAAAGAAACGCACATACAATGAATCGGTATGTAGCGAACTCATCAGCAAAGCAGGTTATTCAAGCACCTTTTGGTCTCTTGTGCATCGAGCAACACACAGAAGAGGGTCCCTACCCGACATTGGCTTTGACACATGGGCGGAATATTTTATAATTCTTTTTAAACACAATGGTCGTGTCCCAACCGTGTGCTTAGCGGAAGAAGAGATGGGTTGCATTGTTTTCGACGAGGATCTAGATGCCCCTATCACTGTAGAGGAAGTAAAGTGAGCAATTAGGAAGATGAGAGGAGGAAGGGCACCAGGGATTGACGAAATCTCAAGTGACCTGCTAAGATGGCTGGTGGTTTTGTTTTGCCTTTCCTCACCGATCTTTTCGTTCACCTCTACGAAAGGCAATCCTTCCCTCAGAAATGGAGTCGCTCCATTATTATTCCTCTATTCAAAGCAGGAGACAAGCTGAATTCATCAAACTATAGAGAAATCTCGCTGCTTCCCATTGTGAGCAAACTGTTTTTATCCATTTTAACTGAACGTCTGAAAACTTGGGCAGAAGATAGCGATAAGATTTGTTCTGAGCAGGCAGGCTTCCGCTCAGAGTATTCAACAATAGATCACATCTTTACTCTGCATTCTGCAGTGGTTAGACATGTCTATGGTGGAGACAGGGACAAATTTTATCCAGCCTTCATCGACTTCAGGAGGGCTTTTGACTCAGTGGACAGAGCCTGCCTGTGGAAAGTATTGTCAAACATGGGAGTGTCAGCCAAGTTTATCAGTATGTTTAAAGCTGTCTACTCTCAATTTCATGCCTGTGTTACATGGAACTCATTGCATTCGGAATTGTTTGAATGTCCTGTTGGAATAAAACAGGAGGCCAGCGAGTCACCGATAATATTTTCCCTGTACATTTCTTATGCTGCTACATATGTGCGTGAACATGGACGCCATAGGGTACAGCTAATGCCAGGCGCAAGGGAAATATTTTTGCTCTTGTTTGCAGACGACATTGTGCTCCTGTCAACTACTTCATTTTGTTTACAAAACCACATCAACAACTTGGATGCTATTTATAAAAACATTGGACTGACTGTAAACATCGGTAAAACCAAAGTCATGGTCTTCTGACGAGGAGGCCATCTGGCGAATAATGAAAAAGGGGTCCTAGCTAGAATGCAACTGGAGGTAGTCAATCGCTACAAATATCTGGGCTACATATTTTCTACCAAGCTGTCAAATACTGTGGCAATGGAACATCAGATGGTAAACTCAAAACAGAAAGTGGTACAGTTGCTGAAGACTATGAAGGGCATGCACACCCTGGACACTTTTGTCTTTTTCAAGCTCTTTGATGCCCAGGTAGCTATGACGCTCTTGTACGGCTCGGAGATATAGGGACTATCGGGACGGAGCGATACAGAAAAGGTGCACATGTTCGCGTGTAAAAGATTTTTAAATCTAGATGTTCGAACGCCCAGCACTCTTATATATGGCGAGACTAGTAGGTACCCCCTTGTTGCCAACGCAGTGTCCAGGGCAATAAAGTACTGGGCAAAATGTCGTTGGACAGACTCCCCAAGCAAGTCTTTCGAATGCTGTGCAGTACAGTCTGCCAGCGGAATTAAACTGGGCCAAAGCTGTACAGGAAAAGTCTAACAAGGTTGGGCTACAACTTTGTGTGGATAAATGGGGGCGCTCAAATGAGAAAGGTTTCTTGAGGGCATTCCAGATTCTGTTGAAGACATCACTCCAGACATTGTATGAAAGAATTCACTCCAGGCTGAGCGTGAAAGATGTCACTCCAGACTGTATGTGAAAGATGTCACTCCAGACTGTATGTGAAAGATGTCACTCCAGACTGTGTGTGAAAGATGTCACTCCAGACTGTGTGTGAAAGATGTCACTCCAGACTGTGTGTGAAAGATGTCACTACAGACATTGTATGAAAGAATTCACTCCAGACTGTGTGTGAAAGATGTCACTCCAGACTGTGTGTGAAAAATGTCACTCCAGACATTGTATGAAAGAATTCACTCCAGACTGTGTGTAAAAGATGTCACTCCAGACTGTGTGTGAAAGATGTCACTCCACACATTGTATGAAAGAATTCACTCCAGACTGTGTGTGAAAGATGTCACTCCAGACTGTATGTGAAAGATGTCACTCCAGACTGTATGTGAAAGATGTCACTCCAGACTGTATGTGAAAGATGTCACTCCAGACTGTGTGTAAAAGATGTCACTCCAGACTGTATGTGAAAGATGTCACTCCAGACTGTGTGTAAAAGATGTCACTCCAGACTGTATGTGAAAGATGTCACTCCAGACTGTGTGTAAAAGATGTCACTCCAGACTGTATGTGAAAGATGTCACTCCAGACTGTGTGTGAAAGATGTCACTCCAGACTGTATGTGAAAGATGTCACTCCAGACTGTGTGTAAAAGATGTCACTCCAGACTGTATGTGAAAGATGTCACTCCAGACTGTATGTGAAAGATGTCACTCCAGACTGTGTAAAAGATGTCACTCCAGACTGTATGTGAAAGATGTCACTCCAGACGGTATGTGAAAGATGTCACTCCAGACTGTATGTGAAAGATGTCACTCCAGACTGTGTGTAAAAGATGTCACTCCAGACTGGGTGAGAAAGATGTCACTCCAGGCTGTATGTGAAAGATGTCACTCCAGACTGTATGTGAAAGATGTCACTCCAGACTGTATGTGAAAGATGTCACTCGAAACTGTGTGAAAGATGTCACTCCAGACTGTATGTGAAAGATGTCACTCCAGACTGTATGTGAAAGATATCACTCCAGACTGTATGTGAAAGATGTCACTCCAGGCTGAGCGTGAAAGATGTCACTCCAGACTGTATGTGAAATATATCACTCCAGACTGTATGTGAAAGATGTCACTCCAGGCTGAGCGTGAAAGATGTCACTCCAGACTGTGTGTGAAAGATGTCACTCCAGGCTGTTAAGTGACCCAGTGATCAGGGGGCAAAATGTATGGAGCTTTGAGACCCAGAGATGGTTAATACTCTGCCATGCATTGTACACAACCACACCTTTTACCTTTCGTTAACCATAGTCAAATTATTCCATCCAAATATGGAACAATCAGCCGAAATGGACATTTTCTCGTGGAAATCATTGCTCAGAGAAAGAATATGTGCAAGTGTCGGAAGTCTAGAAACAAATGTAACTTGGAGACAACGCTTGAGGAATATTCCTGCTCCGAGTGCCGTGTGTGCAAAATGTCCTCACGTACAGAAAGACCGGAGTCAGCACTAGTGCGCGGGAAAGCACTGGGACCAGGCAAAGTGACCGAGCTGGAGGTAAGGATATAATTAGCACATGCCAAACTAACAACTAGGCAGGCAAGCAAATCCTATTCATCTCACGATTCAGTGCATTTCATGTCATATTGATTGAACCCCCTTTAACGACCATGTACCAAACATTTTTTCGCTGGAATAGCTCACATTAACTGTCCCACTAGCGAATAGCCCATTTTAACTGTTCCAGTAGGGAATATTCTACACTAACTGTTCCAGTAGGGAATTACCCACATTAACTGTTCCAGTAGGAAATATTCCACATTAACTGTTCCAGTAGGGAATAGACCACAGTAACTGTTCCAGTAGGGAATCGTCCACATTTACTGTTCCAGTAGGGAATAACTCAAGTTATCTGTTCCAGTAGGGAATAGCTCACATTAACTGTTCCAGTAGGGAATAACCCACGTTACCAGTTCGAGGAGGGAATAACCCAAGTTAACTGTTCCAGTACGGAATAACCCATATTAACTGTTCCAGTAGGGAATAATCCACGTTATCAGTTCCAGCAGGGATTAACCCAAGTTAACTGTTCTAGTAGGGAATATCCCTCATTAACTGTTCCAGTAGGGAATAACCTACGTTAACTGTTCCAGTAGGGAATATCCCTCATTAACTGTTCCAGCAGGGAATAACCCAAGTTAACTGTTCCAGCAGGGAATAACCCAATTTAACTGTTGCAGTAGGGAATAGCTCACATTAACTGTTCCAGTAGGGAATCGCCCACATTAATTATCCCAGTAGGGAATAACCCACATGAACTGTCCCAGTTTGCCTTGGGCAACGGCTGTTGTTATTTGTTGACTCCAGCCAAAAACCAAGGCTACAGCAAAATGTTGTTATGTTGTACTGTTATGTGGGGATTATCTTCAGCCGTGGTAAGCTCCTAACATAACAACTGGCATTCTCTGGAGACAAAGATCAAATCCCCTGAAGACGGAGTGTGGCTGCCTATATGGCGGGGTGTTCAAAAACAGTCACACACGCAATCCTCTCACCCATTTGGGTGATCCTGAGAGTGTTTAGCCCAGGTACGCAACAACAACAACAACACAACTGTCCCAGTAGGGAATCGCCCACATTAATTGTCCCAGTAGGGAATCGCTCACATTAATTGTCCCAGTAGGGAATTGCCCACATGAATTGTCCCAGTAGGGAATCGCCCTCATTAATTGTCCCAGTAGGGAATCGCCCACATTAATTGTTCCAGCAGGGAATCGCCCACATTAACTGTTCCAGCAGGGAATAACCCAATTTAACTGGTCCCAGTAGGGAATCGCCCACATTCATTGTCCCAGTAGGGAGACAATGAGTTCAGAAAGGCGACTGGAGTGCGTGGCCCAGCAAGGCAGTTCTTTGTTCAGACTTGAGAGAACGATAACACGGGTTGACTTGCACAGCTTGTTGCGTTGCTATGCACTATGAATAGAAAGTACATTCTAAATTCAGCTGGCAGCCCGGGCAAGAAAGAGGTCAAGGACGCCGATACTGGTGAGAGTTGTTCCTCTCAGGAAGACAACGCTGTCACGGTGACTGTGTGTGAGGGGTAGAGGGGAATCCACAGATGACTCTCCACCTGTTTCAGGTCTCACGAGGCGATGACCGTGAGAATATCGCCACAGCGTCCTTTTCGTCTCCACACAGTCTCACATTTAGCGTTCCTGACAGTGAGGAGCGAAATGGTGTCAGTCTTAGGTGAAGCACTACCGTGCTCTTTGACTTGCAAGATAACAGTTCAGGTAAGTCAGTCAGGGGCCTTCTCAAAGATACTCCGCTTCCCAGAAAAGAAAACTGAGTTGTCGTTTCAAGGCGAACATTCCGACGCAGCCAGGCAAATTCACGTATTTATGTCATTACTTTGGTCACTTTATCGCTTGGATACCAGGATGTCATGAGGCTGGGGCATGACGTGCAAGGTCGAGGGGCCCAGACACGACCTGCAGTGACCTCTTCCTCACCGACATTTGTCCCAACACGTTGCTTACCAGTTCGGGCTTTGGAAATAGACACACGGTGATAGCGCATCCTCTATGGCACAAAATATATACACGGTGATATCGCATCCTCTATGGCACAAAATATATACACGGTGATATCGCATCCTCTATGGGACAAATATATATACACAGTGATATCGCATCCTCTATGGCACAAACTATATACACAGTGATATCGCATCCTCTATGGCACAAAATATATACACAGTGATATCGCATCCTCTATGGCACAAAATATATACACAGTGATATCGCATCCTCTATGGCACAAACTATATACACAGTGATATCGCATCCTCTATGGCACAAAATATATACACAGTGATATCGCATCCTCTATGGCACAAAATATATACACAGTGATATCGCATCCTCTATGGCACAAAATACATACACAATGATATCGCATCCTCTATGGGACAAAATAGATACACGGTGATATCGCATCCTCTATGGCACAAAATATATACACGGTGATATCGCATCCTCTATGGCACAAAATATATACACGGTGATATCGCATCCTCTATGGGACAAAATATATACACGGTGATATCGCATCCTCTATGGCACAAAATATATACACGGTGATATCGCATCCTCTATGGGACAAATATATATACACAGTGATATCGCATCCTCTATGGCACAAACTATATACACAGTGATATCGCATCCTCTATGGCACAAAATATATACACAGTGATATCGCATCCTCTATGGCACAAAATATATACACAGTGATATCGCATCCTCTATGGCACAAAATACATACACAATGATATCGCATCCTCTATGGGACAAAATAGATACACGGTGATATCGCATCCTCTATGGACAAAAAACTACTAAATAAGAGTGATCTCTCCTCTCTCACTCTGTCTCTCTCTCTCTGTCTGTCTCTCTCTCTCTCTCTCTCTCTCTCTCTCTCTCTCTCTCTCTCTCTCGCGATGAAGCTGTCTGCGCGAGGGAGAAGGTCCGGTGAGTTATTATGTCTCATTAAAAAGAATTTGAGTCCCTACTTTCACCTCATTGAATTTTCCTACGATAACATTCTAATATTTCGGGTAGACAAGATTGTGTTTAGGTCTGAAAGAGACGTTGTTGTCCTTTTCGTTTATGCTCCGCCATCTGGCTCACCTTACTATGATGTTGTTAATGAGACGGACGGTATACTATTGCTGCAGAATTGCCTTTCTGATGTAAGTTGCATGCATGATGACTGTAGTCTTCTCCTGTGCGGTGACTTGAATGCGAGGACTTCAAAATGGAATACACCTAGTAACAGCATTTTCGATGTTAGAAATGAAATGTTCTATGAATTTCGGCTATCGCAGGATGATATAGTTAATGATTATGGTCTCGCCTTATTGTCTTTGTGAGCTGCCTTTGACCTTTGTATCTTGAATGGTTACTTGAATGAAAGGGAATCTGACAAATTTACATTTGTTTCGCCCAACGGCAGCAGTGTCATTGACTACATAATTTCATCGAGAGATCTATTATCATTGTTTAAAAATCATTCTGTGAGAGAATCTGTCATTTCCCCGCATATGTGCTTGGAGCTGTCGCTCAGAGAATTTGACCATACTGCAAAAGTAGATGAATGTACTAGTGGTCTGATTTCCTACACGAAAATAATTTGGTACGAGAATGCAACTGATCAATATGTTAGTAATCTCAGTAGTATCATGATGGAAGCTAGAATTGAGGACATTATATCTGGTGAGCATTTCGACGTCAATGCCGCAACTAACTCTATCTCAACTTGTCTTGTAAGAACTGCAGATTTTTTTTAAAGAGAACAATATTGAATAATAGGAAATTTAGATATTGTAGAGGATGGTATGATAGAACCTGTAGGGATGCAAAGAAGAATGCTCGAAAAAAACTAAGACACTATTTACATAGGAACACAGAAGAGAACAGGGCAGCTTACATTACATCTAGGAATGAATATAAACAATTAATTAGAAAGACAAGGTCTGCGTATGGGCGTTCCGTGCGTGAAATGTTGGCTAGCTGTGTCCATGACTCTCAGAGATTCTGGAAAGAAGTTAAGAAGCTTAATGTGAGATCCAGTGCGATTAAAACTTCTCCGGAGATGTGGTATGAACATTTTAAAAACCTCTTTTCTTCTCCGAACTCTGTCCCAGATGACTACATTAATTTGTCACATGATCTTCTAAGCTGCAACGACACTAACGGTGTACTTGACTCTCCAATATCTGAGGAAAAGGTTTTGGTTGCTTTGTCTCGTATGAAGAAAGGGAAGGCGGCAGGGACTGATTTGATCATAGGAGACATGCTACGGAGTGCAAAACATTTCCTTCTACCTTTCCTGCTACGATTGTTCAACGAAATGTTTGCGTCAGGGGTATTTCCTCAGCTTTGGTCGGAGTCAATTATTCATCCTGTGCACAAGAGTGGAGACTTTGACTCCCCCGATAACTATCGAGGAATAGCTGTAACCAGTATACTTAGTAAGATGTTTGTCCATATTTTGAACAAAAGGTTGCTTTCTTGGGTTGAAATAAATGGCTTACAAAGAGAGGAGCAGGCTGGCTTTTGGCGTGGCTACTCCACGATAGACAATATTTTTGTTTTGTATGGCATTGT
>JAWQFJ010023649.1:40000-57500 GCA_034096865.1 Theodoxus fluviatilis | reverse complement strand
GTCCCACAAATCCTGGACACGTCCGTGGCGAGAGGTCTGAGGCCAACATCAGGAAGTCTCTTCGCTGATGTTTTTTTTTTTTTTCTTTTTTAATGAGAGAAGAGATGAAGAGGGTAGGTTATCTTGCCTTGCCCCCAAGGAAGAGCACGAGGCGTGTCTGTTGCTTTTGAAGAGAATGGCTGGTGTTTGCTTCTTTGAGAGGGGGTGGGGCTGTGTTGATGCTTTGATGCGAGTGGCTGTCTGTTTTGTTCTTCACGCCTCATGTTTCTTGTAGGCCTCAAAAGAGGTGGAATAATCAAAAGTCTTTGAAGAAAAATGGAGGTCTTGGTCCTCATGAGAAAGAGTCTGTAATTTCATTGCCTTTGAAGCCAGGGTCTGCATTTTGTTTCCTTCGAAGAGGGGGTATTTTTGTTTCCTTGAAGAGGGGGGCATTTTTGTTTCGTTGAAGAGGGGGGTATTTTTGTTTTGTTGAAGAGGGGGGCATTTTTGTTTCGTTGAAGGGGGGGTATTATGTTTGCGTTGAAGAGTAGGGGTAATTTTTGTTCCTTGAAGATGGGGGGTATTTTGTGTTTGTTGAAGAGGGGGTATTTTTGTTTTGTTTGAAGAGGGGGGTATTGTTGTTCCTTGACGCTGGGGGGTCCTTTTGGTTTCGTTGAGAGAGGGGGGTATTTTTTGTTTCGTTGAAGAGGGGGGTATTTTGGTTTCGATGACGAGGGGGGTAATTTTTGTTTCGTTGAAGAGGGGGGTATTTTTGTTTCGTTGAAGAGGGGGGTATTTTTGTGTCTTTAAAAGAGGGGGGTATTTTTGTTTCGTTGAAGAGGGGGGTATTTTTGTTTCGTTGAAGAGGGGGGTATTTTTGTTTCGTTGAAGAGGGGGGTATTTTTGTTTCTTTGAAGAGGGGGGTATTTTTGTTTCGTTGAAGAGGGGGGTATTTTTGTTTCGTTGAAGAGGGGGGGTATTTTTGTTTCCTTGAAGAGGGGGGTATTTTTGTTTCGTTGAAGAGGGGGGTATTTTTGTTTCGTTGAAGAGGGGGGTATTTTTGTTTCGTTGAAGAGGGGGGTATTTTTGTTTCTTTAAAAGAGGTGGGCAGTTTTTTTCCTTGAAGAGAATGTATTATGTTTGTGTCCTTGAAAAGGGCATATTCTGTCTGTTTTCTTGAAGTGTATGGGTTATGATTTGTTTCCTTGAAGAGGGTGGATTATATTTGTGTTTTTGAAGAGGGTAGGCAACTATGTTTCTTTGAAGAGGGTGAAATCTTTGTTTCCTGTTCTACCTGGCTTGAAGTGTGTTTGTGTGTGTGTTTGTCAGACATAAAGAGTCTGTAATTTACATCAATGTCATCACCAGTGATGCCATTTCAGCGCCATAGATAGATCTGTTGTGTGCAAAATAATGTAGGAAAATATATTTCTGGATTCACACATTTGTAAATAGGAATTAATCCTTACTGCAGTAGTCATGGCTTGAAGCCAACGTGGTCAGGTCTGGGCAAGCCTGCTAGTCAGAGTGTAAGTAGCGTGTGATGGGTGGGTAAAGGTTGTCTCATTTTCTCTCAGTTGTTGTTGGTTTTGAAGCAGATTGTTTGCTTTCACTTGATGGAGGAAGGGTTTGTGCATGCCCATAAACGCGGCTGGGGTTGAGGTTGAGTTTTCCCCTCAAAGTGGGTTATGCAATCAGTCCTAATTATGATACTATGGTGAGGGTTAAGAAACACTCACCTACTATGGATATTCATAGAATCAGCACAGGAGTGTCCAAAGTCCTTATTTCTAATGCTCTCTTTTGCCAGACGATGCATTGCTATTGCCTAGTGCAGACCTGTGCACTTGTACGATAAAATCGTAATTTTTACGATTTTCGCCTGGCATGAAACGATAAAATCGTAATTTTAACGATTTTTGCCTGGCATGAAAAATCTTCTGATTTTTCACTCTACGGACCGGCATTACTTTTTTCTGTACAATTTCGGCCAGTTTCGGCAATTGCCGCGCTCGCCTTCAGACACCACGTGCGTTCTGACTCTCTCCAAAGTACAAGCCTATCATATAACTCTACGTTTACTGACTCCAGTTCATGCAGAAGAGGTTTCTCTACAGTCTTCAGCTTGGCCAATCAAAAATCAGGGCGATTTTATGTGCGGTATAGTAGAAATTATGGGCTATCCAGAGGGTGGAAGTGGACGCTCGAGGCAACATGTCGCGATCGCGAAATCTGTTTGAGGATTTTAATCCTTCAGCTGCCGAAGATGAAGATGATGAGGAAACTTTAGATGAAGTGATCAGGCAAGCTGTAATTAGCTCAAGAATGCCGACCTCTCAAGCTGCGAGTGATCGAGAGGTGGGAGAGGATAACAGTGACTGTTGGATGCGAACAGCTGATGAGTGATGACCCGCTAATTGCGCCGTTCACGGGCGAGTCGTTTAAATCTTACGATTTTTCCAAAAATCTTACGATTTTTATCTTCTTGTCTTACGATTATTCCAATGAAGGGTGCACAGGTCTGGCCTAGTGTCAACTTCACCACTGCTGAGGTGCTTGAGGATCGGAGCTTGGAAGTTCTGTAATGTGTTCTACACATATAAGATGTTATATCAGGAGTCAAGTTCTGGCTTGTTGATTTGTGCTCTGACAGGCTAGGTTGTGGATAAAAGGATCACTGGCTGTTGCTTGCTGCCAGCAGTGGCAACATTTCAAGCTGTGTTCATCCAAGAGTTGGATTCTTGGGCATGGTGCTGAAATTAACTCACATTGCCTCTATCCCCCAGGAGAAAAATTGGACACCTGTGAGGCATGCTATAGAGTAATTAACCCTTGTATGTGGCTGTGAGCCAGGATCGAGTCAGAATTGTCTTTTGGAAGTGGGGATAGCACTGGTACCTAGATATACAGAAAAGTACAGTGCTGGGGTCGAGCTAAAAGGGTTACTGGAGGGATAAGATGACCAGCCGTTGGAGACTTTGTGGCACTCAAGACCTCATCAGATGAGTCTACAGGATGTGGTACATCCACATCACATGGCCCATCATATGGCCCATCACATGGCACATCACATGGCCCATCACATGGTGCATCACATGGCCCATCACATGGCCCATCACATGGCCCATCACATGGCCCATCACATGGCCCAGCACATGGCGCATCACATGGCGCATCACATGGCCCATCACATGGCCCATCACATGTTGCATCACATGGCCCATCACATGGCCCATCACATGGCGCATCACATGGCCCATCACATTGCACATCACATGGCCCATCACATGGCCCATCACATGGTCCATCACATGGCCCTCACATGGCCCATCACATTGCGCATCACATTGCGCATCACATTGCACATCACATGGCACATCACATGGCCCATCACATGGCCCATCACATGGCGCATCACATGGCCCATCACATGGCCCATCACATGGCCCATCACATTGCACATCACATGGCCCATCACATGGCCCATCACATTGCACATCACATGGCCCATCACATGGACCATCACATGGCCCTCACATGGCCCATCACATGTTGCATCACATGGCCCATCACATGGCACATCACATGGCCCATCACATGGCCCATCACATGGCGCATCACATGGCCCATCACATGGCACATCACATGGCCCATCACATGGCCCATCACATGGACCTCACATGGCCCATCACATGGCCCATCACATGGACCTCACATGGCCCATCACATGGACCATCACATGGCCCTCACATGGCCCATCACATGTTGCATCACATGGCCCATCACATGGCCCATCACGTGGCGCATCACGTGGCCCATCACGTGGCCCATCACGTGGCCCATCACGTGGCCCTCACATGGCCCATCACATTGCACATCACATGGCACATCACATGGCCCATCACATGGCGCATCACATGGCCCATCACATTGCACATCACGTGGCGCATCACATGGCGCATCACGTGGCGCATCACACGGCGCATCACATGGCCCATCACATTGCACATCACATGGCCCATCACATGGCCCATCACATGGCGCATCACATGGCCCATCACATGGCCCATCACATGGCGCATCACGTGGCGCATCACGTGGCGCATCACACGGCGCATCACATGGCCCATCACATGGACCATCACATTGCACATCACGTGGCGCATCACATGGCGCATCACATGGCCCATCACATGGCCCATCACGTGGCGCATCACGTGGCCCATCACGTGGCCCATCACGTGGCCCATCACGTGGCCCTCACATGGCCCATCACATTGCACATCACATGGCACATCACATGGCCCATCACATGGCGCATCACATGGCCCATCACATTGCACATCACGTGGCGCATCACGTGGCGCATCACGTGGCGCATCACACGGCGCATCACATGGCCCATCACATTGCACATCACATGGCCCATCACATGGCCCATCACATGGCGCATCACATGGCCCATCACATGGCCCATCACATGGCGCATCACGTGGCGCATCACGTGGCGCATCACACGGCGCATCACATGGCCCATCACATGGACCATCACATTGCACATCACGTGGCGCATCACATGGCGCATCACATGGCCCATCACATTGCACATCACATGGCACATCACATTGCACATCACATTGCACATCACACGGCGCATCACATGGCCCATCACATTGCACATCACACGGCGCATCACATGGCGCATCACATGGCCCATCACATGGCCCATCACATGGCACATCACATTGCACATCACATTGCACATCACATGGCACATCACATGGCCCATCACATGGACCATCACATGGCACATCACATTGCACATCACATTGCACATCACACGGCGCATCACATGGCCCATCACATTGCACATCACGTGGCGCATCACACGGCGCATCACATGGCCCATCACATGGCCCATCACATGTTGCATCACATGGCCCATCACATGGCCCATCACATGGCCCATCACGTGGCCCATCACATGGCCCATCACATGGCCCATCACGTGGCGCATCACATGGCCCATCACATGGCCCATCACATGTTGCATCACATGGCCCATCACATGGCCCATCACATGGCCCATCACGTGGCCCATCACGTGGCCCATCACATGGCCCATCACATGGCCCATCACATGGCCCATCACATGGCCCATCACATGGCCCATCACATTGCACATCACATGGTCCATCACATGGCCCATCACATGGCCCATCACATGGCCCATCACATGGCCCATCACATGGCCCATCACATGGCGCATCACATGGCCCATCACATTGCACATCACATTGCACATCACATGGCCCATCACGTGGCGCATCACATTGCACATCACATGGCCCATCACATGGCCCTCACATGGCCCATCACATGTTGCATCACATGGCCCATCACATGGCACATCACATGGCCCATCACATGGCGCATCACGTGGCGCATCACGTGGCGCATCACACGGCGCATCACATGGCCCATCACATGGACCATCACATTGCACATCACGTGGCGCATCACATGGCGCATCACATGGCCCATCACATGGCCCATCACGTGGCGCATCACGTGGCCCATCACGTGGCCCATCACGTGGCCCATCACGTGGCCCTCACATGGCCCATCACATTGCACATCACATGGCACATCACATGGCCCATCACATGGCGCATCACATGGCCCATCACATTGCACATCACGTGGCGCATCACGTGGCGCATCACGTGGCGCATCACACGGCGCATCACATGGCCCATCACATTGCACATCACATGGCCCATCACATGGCCCATCACATGGCGCATCACATGGCCCATCACATGGCCCATCACATGGCGCATCACGTGGCGCATCACGTGGCGCATCACACGGCGCATCACATGGCCCATCACATGGACCATCACATTGCACATCACGTGGCGCATCACATGGCGCATCACATGGCCCATCACATTGCACATCACATGGCACATCACATTGCACATCACATTGCACATCACACGGCGCATCACATGGCCCATCACATTGCACATCACACGGCGCATCACATGGCGCATCACATGGCCCATCACATGGCCCATCACATGGCACATCACATTGCACATCACATTGCACATCACATGGCACATCACATGGCCCATCACATGGACCATCACATGGCACATCACATTGCACATCACATTGCACATCACACGGCGCATCACATGGCCCATCACATTGCACATCACGTGGGCGCATCACACGGCGCATCACATGGCCCATCACATGGCCCATCACATGTTGCATCACATGGCCCATCACATGGCCCATCACATGGCCCATCACGTGGCCCATCACATGGCCCATCACATGGCCCATCACGTGGCGCATCACATGGCCCATCACATGGCCCATCACATGTTGCATCACATGGCCCATCACATGGCCCATCACATGGCCCATCACGTGGCCCATCACGTGGCCCATCACATGGCCCATCACATGGCCCATCACATGGCCCATCACATGGCCCATCACATGGCCCATCACATTGCACATCACATGGTCCATCACATGGCCCATCACATGGCCCATCACATGGCCCATCACATGGCCCATCACATGGCCCATCACATGGCGCATCACATGGCCCATCACATTGCACATCACATTGCACATCACATGGCCCATCACGTGGCGCATCACATTGCACATCACATGGCCCATCACATGGCCCATCACATGGACCATCACATGTTGCATCACATGGCACATCACATGGCCCATCACATGGACCATCACATGGCCCATCACATGTTGCATCACATGGCACATCACATGGCCCATCACATGGACCATCACATGGCCCATCACATGGCCCATCACATGGCCCATCACATGGCCCATCACATGGCCCATCACATGGCCCATCACATGGCCCATCACATTGCCCATCACATGGCCCATCACATGGCGCATCACATGGCCCATCACATTGCACATCACGTGGCGCATCACATGGCCCATCACATTGCACATCACATGGCACATCACATTGCACATCACATTGCACATCACACGGCGCATCACATGGCCCATCACATTGCACATCACACGGCGCATCACATGGCGCATCACATGGCCCATCACATGGCCCATCACATGGCACATCACATTGCACATCACATTGCACATCACATGGCACATCACATGGCCCATCACATGGACCATCACATGGCCCATCACATTGCCCATCACATGGCGCATCACATGGCCCATCACATGTTGCATCACATGGCCCATCACATGGCGCATCACATGTTGCATCACATGGCCCATCACATGGCCCATCACGTGGCGCATCACGTGGCCCATCACGTGGCCCATCATGTGGCCCATCACGTGGCCCTCACATGGCCATCACATGCATCACATGGCACTCACATGGCCATCACATGGCCCATCACATGGCCCATCACATGGCCCATCACATGGCCCATCACATGGCGCATCACATGCCCATCACATGGCGCATCACATGGCCCATCACATGGCCCATCACATGGCGCATCACATGGCCCATCACATGGCACATCACATGGCCCATCACATGGCACATCACGTGGCGCATCACATGGCCCATCACATGGCCCATCACATGGCCCATCACATTGCCCATCACATGGCCCATCACATGGCGCATCACATGGCCCATCACATTGCACATCACACGGCGCATCACACGGCGCATCACATGGCCCATCACACGGCGCATCACATGGCCCATCACATGGCCCATCACATGGCCCATCACATGGCGCATCACATGGCCCATCACATGGCCCATCACATGGCCCATCACATTGCACATCACATGGCCCATCACACGGCGCATCACATGGCCCATCACATGGCCCATCACATGGCCCATCACATTGCACATCACATGGCGCATCACATGGCCCATCACATGGCCCATCACATGGACCATCACATGGCCCATCACATGGACCATCACATGGACCATCACATGGCCCATCACATGGCGCATCACATGGCCCATCACATAACACGGCCCATCACATGGCCATCACATGGCCCATCACATTGCACATCACATGGCCCATCACACGGCGCATCACATGGCCCATCACATGGCCCATCACATGGCCCATCACATTGCACATCACATGGCGCATCACATGGCCCATCACATGGCCCATCACATGGACCATCACATGGACCATCACATGGCCCATCACATGGCGCATCACATGGCCCATCACATTGCACATCACATGGCCCATCACATTGCACATCACACGGCACATCACATGGCCCATCACATTGCACATCACACGGCGCATCACACGGCGCATCACATGGCCCATCACATGGCCCATCACATTGCACATCACATGGCGCATCACATGGCCCATCACATTGCACATCACATGGCGCATCACATGGCCCATCACATTGCACATCACGTGGCGCATCACACGGCCCATCACATGGCCCATCACATTGCACATCACATGGCGCATCACATGGCCCATCACATGGCCCATCACATGGCGCATCACATTGCACATCACATGGCCCATCACACGGCCCATCACATGGCACATCACATGGCCCATCACGTGGCGCATCACATGGCACATCACATTGCACATCACATGGCCCATCACACGGCCCATCACATGGCACATCACATGGCACATCACATGGCACATCACATGGCCCATCACATGGCCCATCACATGGCACATCACATGGCACATCACATGGCACATCACATGGCCCATCACATGGCCCATCACGTGGCCCATCACATGGCCCATCACATGGCCCATCACATGGCCCATCACATGGCCCATCACATGGCCCATCACATGGCGCATCACATTGCACATCACATGGCCCATCACATGGCCCATCACATGGCACATCACATGGCACATCACATGGCACATCACATGGCCCATCACATGGCACATCACATGGCACATCACATGGCCCATCACATGGCCCATCACATGGCCCATCACATGGCGCATCACATTGCACATCACATGGCCCATCACACGGCCCATCACATGGCACATCACATGGCCCATCACATGGCCCATCACAAGGCCCATCACATGGCCCATCACATGGCGCATCACATTGCACATCACATGGCCCATCACACGGCCCATCACATGGCACATCACATGGCCCATCACGTGGCGCATCACATGGCACATCACATGGCCCATCACATGGACCATCACGTGGCACATCACATGGCCCATCACATGGCCCATCACATGGACCATCACGTGGCACATCACATGGCACATCACATGGCCCATCACATGGACCATCACGTGGCGCATCACGTGGCCCATCACGTGGCCCATCACGTGGCCCATCACGTGGCCCTCACATGGCCCATCACATTGCACATCACATGGCACATCACATGGCCCATCACATGGCGCATCACATGGCCCATCACATGGCCCATCACGTGGCCCATCACATGGCCCATCACATGGCCCATCACATGACCCATCACATGGCCCATCACATGTTGCATCACATGGCCCATCACATGGCCCATCACGTGGCGCATCACGTGGCCCATCACGTGGCCCATCACGTGGCCCTCACATGGCCCATCACATTGCACATCACATGGCCCATCGCATGGCGCATCACATGGCCCATCACATTGCACATCACGTGGCGCATCACACGGCGCATCACATGGCCCATCACATGGCCCATCACATGGCCCATCACATGGCCCGTCACATTGCCCATCACATGGCCCATCACATTGCGCATCACATGGCCCATCACATGGCCCATCACATGGCGCATCACATGGCCCATCACATGGCCCATCACATGGCCCATCTCATGGCCCATCACATGGCCCATCACATTGCGCAGCACATGGCCCATCACATGGCCCATCACATGGCGCATCACATGGCCCATCACATGGCCCATCACATGGCCCATCACATGGCCCATCACATGGCCCATCACATGGCCCATCACATGGCCCATCACATGGCCCATCACATGGCCCATCTCATGGCCCATCACATGGACCATCACATGGACCATCACATGGCGCATCACATGGCCCATCACATGGCCCATCACATGGCCCAGCACATGGCCCAGCACATGGCCCAGCACATGGCCCATCACGTGGACCATCACATGGACCATCACATGGCCCATCACATGGCCCATCACATGGCCCATCACATGGCCCATCACATGGCGCATCACATGGCCCATCACATGGCCCATCACATGGCCCATCACATGGCCCATCACATGGACCATCACATGGACCATCACATGGCGCATCACATGGCCCATCACATGGCCCATCACATGGCCCAGCACATGGCCCAGCACATGGCCCAGCACATGGCCCAGCACATGGCCCATCACGTGGACCATCACATGGACCATCACATGGCCCATCACGTGGCCCATCACATGGCGCATCACATGGCCCATCACATGGCCCACCACATGGCCCATCACATGGCCCATCACATGGCCCACCACATGGCCCATCACGTGGACCATCACATGGACCATCACATGGCCCATCACGTGGCCCATCACATGGCCCATCACGTGGCCCATCACATGGCGCATCACATGGCCCATCACATGGCACATCACATTGCGCATCAGACTTCCTGGGCCATCTAGACTCTGCCCCAGTAACTTTGTCACAAGCGTCAACCAAACAACCCTTTTCAGGGCCACATGAAAAATCACAAAAGAAAACAGAAGTTGGGTATCTGATTACTTTGTCTCTCTCCAGATATGTGATTATGTCATTCTTCTGTCCGGCACTGTTTTTGTCGTCAGGTGCTAGTGAAGGATTGATCAATTGGTTCAGTGATCAGGGGGTAAAGTGAAACGATAAGTCACTATATAAGACCAGTACCTTTACCTTCAGCTTTTCGTAGCCAAACACCCCCTGTGGGTTGGGGGTCAGAATTGACCCACTGCGTCTCCCTACAAGTTTTATAAGAGGCGAATATCTAGGGACATAGTGACTTGATTTGTGCTTACTCTATTCTTGTGATTTTCCTGCTTAGTGGCCTTACATAGCCTACAAAGGCTGATAGGCATTGTTACGAGACGGGGCTCTAAATCTCCCATTTAAGAGAGATCTGTCTAGGAGTTTTCTTGCCGTCTTGTAACATACACTTTCTTTCCATGCAATCAAGGGTGAACGAGACAACACAGAGAAGAAAGTGGGTGGGGTTTGACTTTAAAATATGACTTTAATAATATGAAGTAGTGATAATTCTTAATATAACTAATTCTAAGCATCAAATCATATAAGGTTTAGCCAGCCAGCCTTTCAATAATGACACTTATCTGTTAGCGTCAGTTTAGCTGACCGCTGATGAGCGTAGAGCTTTTTCATGGGGTTGTAGAATGATGAGCGGGTAGGGTCGGGTGAGATGTAGACTGGTCGCGAATCTTTAGTGCTGGCACTTGGAGGAAGGGAGGGTATCATCGAACGTCTCCCCTCCGTGCTGTGGGTGTTGGTAGGTCAGGGGTGACGCTGGTAGGGTGGTCAGGCCTAGCGTTGTCTGTGGGTCTCGCATCTCGTTGTCGGTGGGGGTCCGGTCAAGCGTGGTTGCCTGATGGTGAATCGTGGGGGAAAGGGAGGGTAGCGTAGATTATCTCCCATTCATGTTGAGGCTGGTGGTAGGTCAGGGGTCAGGCCTCAGTCATAACGCTGTCGGGGCCTGGTCAAGCGTGGCCACCTGACAACCCTTATCTTCTGGCGAAGGTGATGAATCCCGCCCATCTGTTCGACATGGGGCACGGTCACTTCACGTGCACTGTGCGCGCAAGCGGTAGGGTGTGAGAGAGAGAGATAGGAGACGGTGGAGGAATTTATAGCTGTGTGGGATGTCGTCTATTGACCAATCACTCTCTAGACGCCATCTTGTATCTTAGTCACGTGTGTCTTCTGTTAATCTTGGTCACGAGAGTCCTTTGTTGACTCACATGCGAAGCAAAAGTGAGTCTATGTACTGAGCCGTGTCGTCCGTCCGTCCGTCCGTCCGTCCGTCCGGGCGGGCGGGCGTCCGTAAAAAACTTAAACGTTGGATTTTTCTCGGAGACTATTAAGTCTATCAACACCAAATGTGGCATGATGGTGTATGATGACAAGGCCTCAAAAAATATACATAGTGACTTGACCTTGCTTCAAGGTCAAGGTCACAGGAGCCATAAATGTGGTCTCAAAAACAGTCATTTTTCACATTTTCCCAATTTTCTCCCACGTTATTGAGAATGGCGACCTCAGCTACAAGTGATATATAGGTCAAAGCAAGCCCTATCTATTGATACCAGTTTGGTTGACCTTGCTTCAAGGTCAAGGTCACAGGAGCTCTTCAAAGTTGGATTGTATACATATTTTGAAGTGACCTTGACCCTGAACTATGGAAGATAACTGTTTCAAACTTAATAATTATGTGGGGCACATGTTATACTTTCATCATGAGACACATTTGTTCACATATCATCAAGGTCAAGGTCACTTTGACCCTTATGAAATGTGACCAAAATGGGGTAGTGAACCACTAAAAGTGACTATATCTCATGGTAGAAAGTGCCAATAAGCACCATTGTGCTTCCTATGTCTTGAATTAACAGCTTTGTGTTGCATGACCTTGGATGACCTTGACCTTGGGTCAAGGTCACATGTATTTTGGTAGGAAAAATGTGTAAAGCCTTTCTTTGTGTATGATGTCATTGGTAGGTTTAGTTGTTTGACCTTGACCTTGAAGGTCACCTGAAGGTCAAGGTCATATAAAGGTCAAGGTCAAGCATGTGAGTCGTATGGGCTTTGCCCTTCTTGTTCATTCTAGTCACGAGAGTCTTTTGTTCAATTTAGTCACGAGGTGGTTTCTTTTGTCTCCTCACTGACCGATTCTATTTTCGGCACAATCTACGCAGCAGAATGTTAACTTCTCTTTGTTATGTTCAAATTCTCACGTTCTAGCACAATATTTCAATGGCTGGCTGGTTTCTCTAAGGGAGAGATTTGAGACCTGGCTGGCTCTTAGAATATACAATAAACTAACTTTAAATAAAATATCTCCACTCATAACAGTAGTAAAACTCCCATCCATCCATAACATACCATAACAACATAACATAACATAACTTAACATAACATAACATAACATAACATATACTTTATTCATAAAAAAAGGAAATTGAAGTCACAAATCACTTGTAGAATAATAAATAATTATGTACAAACAAAAAGCCTTAAACATCACAGAACATTACAATCAGGGAAATAAACAAAGATTAGGAAGGTAAAGGGCTGCATCGCAAGAGATTGGGATCAGACTGCAGTTCTATAATAGTTAGAGTTTAAAACACTTGTTGCAGTTGGTATAAAAGATCCCCGGTATATGTGCGTGATTTGGGGGGACGGAATCTTTGGCTGCATCTTTTGAGACTGGAGTGGAATTCTGTGTGGAGGGGGTGATCTGTGTTACTCCAGATGACACGTGCTTTCTTTTGCACTTGAGTGTGATGGATCTGGCTGAAGGTCTCTGTTAGTGTACCAATGATATTTGTCCCATCTTTACAAATTTATTCAGAGTGTCGGTGTCTCTCTTGCTGATGTTACTTCCCCAGCACACGACTGCATATGTCATCACACTACTCACGATTGCAAAGCCAAACTTAGCCATCTGAGCCAAACTCTTGTGATGACAAGACATCCCTTTCTTTCCAGGTCGGGAACAACAGTGGCCTGCACATCATTATCTTTGATGAGATTGATGCCATTTGCAAAGCCAGAGGCTCAGTGGTGAGTAGCCTCCCTTTATAAGCAGGCAAAGCTAGGGGCTCGTTTGTTAGGCAAGTGGCTCGCCTCGATGGCTAAGTCAAGGGCAAGTGAGACGCACCTACGACTAATGAGCGAGAAACGTAGGCAAGGCCTAGCCCTCGAGATGCTCTTGAGATTCTATGCCCAACAAACGCGCCCTAGCTCTGGGCAGCTTCCTGAACATGTAATGCCCCCATCTGCCAGTCCTGCCCCAACATTGCTGTCGCCTGGCGCCCTGTGAGTGGGGGGTGAGAATATACCCACCCATGTCTCTCTACATGTTTTGTAACTTCTTTTTATATTCAGTCTTGATAACTGTTTTTAAAAGAGTGTGAATTAGATCATAATGAAGGTCATGATGTTATTGAGAGTTGTGATGGTGACAATAATGATAAAGTGTAACATATGGCCAGAGCTGCTAAATAACCCTCATCAGCTGGAACCCCCAGCTGCTGGGCTTTCGGGGCCTGCTCCAGTAGCTCAGCCAGGGCCTGCTCCAGTAGCTCAGCCAGGGGCTGCTCCAGTAGCTCAGCCAGGGCCTACTCCAGTAGCTCAGCCAAGGGCTGCTCCAGTAGCTCAGCCAGGGCCTGCTCCAGTAGCTCAGCCAAGGGCTGCTCCAGTAACTCAGGCAGGGGCCTGCTCCAGTAGCTCAGCCAGGGGCCTGCTCCAGTAGCTCAGCCAGGGGCCTGCTCCAGTAGCTCAGCCAGGGGCCTGCTCCAGTAGCTCAGCAAGGGACTGCTCCAGTAGCTCATCCAGGGCCTGCTCGCAGTAGCTCAGCCAGGGGACCTGCTCCAGTAGCTCAGCCAGGGCCTGCTCCTGTAGCTCAGCAGGGGCCTGCTCCAGTAGCTCAGCCAGGGAATGCTCCAGTAGCTCAGCCTGGGGCCTGCTCCAGTAGCTCAGCCAGGACTGCTCAGTAGCTTCAGCCAGGGGCCTGCTCCTGTAGCTCAGCCAGGGGCCTGCCTCCAGTAGCTCAGCCAGGGGCCTGCTCCAGTAGCTCAGCCAGGGGCCTGACTCCCTTGTAGCATCAGCCAGGGCCTTGCACCAGTAGCTTCAGCCAGGGCCCGCCTCCAGTAGCTCAGCCAGGGAGGGAACTGCATCCAGTTAGCTCAGCCAGGGGCCTGCTCCTGTAGCTCAGCCAGGGCCTGCTCCAGTAGCTCAGTCAGGGACCTGCTCCAGTAGCTCAGCCAGGGCCTGCTCCAGTGGCTCAGTCAGTGAGTGGCATCAGGACGGTCAAATCATTTCAGAATCCATTGTATTTCAATGAATCAAACCACCCCGTTGGAAAAAGAAGAAGAAGATGATGAAGAAAAAAACGGAGAAGGAGGAGGAGGAGGGCGGCGGCGACAGCGACAGCAGCAGTGGCAGGGGTGATAAGTACTAACACCATATGTTGTATGTTCATTGCAGGCAGGCAACACAGCTGTACACGACACGGTGGTCAACCAGCTTCTGGCAAAACTGGATGGTGTGGAGCAGCTCAACAACATCCTGGTCATTGGTCAGTCCTTCCGTCCTTTTTACCATGTTTCTTCAAGTTCTTGAGCCTTGTGGCTGACTTAGGTGGTAGTGGCAATAAGGCTCACATGTAAAACTTTTGGGGTGTGCTTCAGTAAGACATCCTTAGGAGAAAGATTGTCAGGGGTTTCAATTTGAAGTAGAATGAGGGGGAGAGGCTGATAATGTGTCTTGTGTTCCAGACCTTCAGAGATACTTGTTTGGCAGTTCCCTGCTTCTCTCTTTTGTCCCCCACAGCAGTATAAGGGATGTTGCCTTTGATCAGTTGCTATCATGTTTGCAACACTTTCATCACTTTTTTTTCTGTGAATGTAAAGAGGTATGTAGAAAGTTTTTGTTTGTTTGTTTTTTGGTTGATTATCAGATGATCCTCTCATAATGACTAATGTTCCTGCCATGTTGATGCTCCTCTTAACTGATAAGGCATTCTCCTCTCAATATTCATCACCATGAGTACCCAGACTCTTCTCACCTGTCACCTTGGCATCAGCTTCCTTGGTCTTTGTCCATCTGTGGGTTGAGGGTAAGAATTGACCCACCATGTCTCCTTATGCAATTCAAACGAGGTTGTAGTGATTTTTCACTTTACAAATGGCAGCTGCTGCGTGATACCTCCCTGTTCAGATGGAACCCACGTCCACTGAGCTTTCGGGGCATGTCCCAGTCGCTCAGACATGCTGGCCCCAAACTGTGTATGCCACTGATCAATGGCCTTCAATAGCCTATGAAGGCTGATGGGCATTGAAACTCCATCAATCCTTCCATCCATCCATCCATCCTTCCATCCATCCTTCCTTCCTTCCATCCATCCTTCCATCCATCCTTCCTACTTTTCTTCCATCCATCCATCCTTCCATCCATCCATCAATCCTTCCTTCCATCCATCCTTCCGTCCTTCCTTCCATCCATCCTTCCATCCCTCCATCCATCCTTCCATCCATCCTTCCTACCTTTCATCCATCCTTCCATCCATCCTTCCTTCCTTCCATCCATCCTTCCTTCCATCCATCCTTCCATCCCTCCATCCATCCATCCTTCCATCCATCCATCATCTGTCCATCCATCCATCCACCAATCCGTCCTTCCATCCATGTATCCATCCATCCATCCTTCCTTCCATCCTTCCTTCCATCCATCCATCCATCCTTCCTTCCTTCTTTCCATTCATTCAGCCAGCCAGCCACCCTTGTCTTTGATGTCTTCAGTCTGTGCTGGATGTTTCGACATGATTTGTTTTGTGGCATGATTGGAACTTGGCGTGTCATGTGTTGCAGGCATGACCAACAGGAAGGACATGATTTGTTTTGTGGCATGATTGAGACTTGGCGTGATGTGTGTTGCAGGCATGACCAACAGGAAGGACATGATTTGTTTTGTGACATGATTGAGACTTGGCGTGATGTGTGTTGCAGGCATGACCAACAGGAAGGACATGATTTGTTTTGTGACGTGATTGAGACTTGGCGCGATGTGTGTTGCAGGCATGACCAACAGGAAGGACACGATTTGTTTTGTGACATGATTGGGACTTGGCGTGATGTGTTTTGCAGGCATGATTGGGACTTGGCGTGATGTGTGTTGCAGGCATGATTGGGACTTGGCATGATGTGTGTTGCAGGCATGACCAACAGCAAGGACACGATTTGTTTTGTGACATGATTGAGACTTGGCGCGATGTGTGTTGCAGGCATGATTGAGACTTGGCGTGATGTGTGTTGCAGGCATGACCAACAGGAAGGACACGATTTGTTTTGTGACATGATTGGGACTTGGCGTGATGTGTGTTGCAGGCATGACCAACAGGAAGGACACGATTTGTTTTGTGACATGATTGAGACTTGGCGTGATGTGTGTTGCAGGCATGACCAACAGGAAGGACACGATTTGTTTTGTGACATGATTGAGACTTGGCGTGATGTGTGTTGCAGGCATGACCAACAGGAAGGACACGATTTGTTTTGTGACATGATTGGGACTTGGCGTGATGTGTGTTGCAGGCATGACCAACAGGAAGGACATGATTTGTTTTGTGGCGTGATTGGGACTTGACGTGATGTGTGTTGCAGGCGTGATTGGGACTTGACGTGATGTGTGTTGCAGGCATGATTGGGACTTGGCGTG
>JAWQFJ010023649.1:25000-30000 GCA_034096865.1 Theodoxus fluviatilis | reverse complement strand
GCTGTGGTGGAGCAGTGCTGTCTGACAAAAGTAGTAGCAGCGCTGTGGTGGAGCAGTGCTGTCTGACAAAAGTAGTAGCAGCGCGGTGGTGGAGCAGTGCTGTCTGACAAAAGTAGTAGTAGCGCTGTGGTGGAGCAGTGCTGTCTGACAAAAGTAGTAGTAGCGCTGTGGTGGAGCAGTGCTGTCTGACAAAAGTAGTAGTAGCGCTGTGGTGGAGCAGTGCTGTCTGACAAAAGTAGTAGTAGCGCTGTGGTGGAGCAGTGCTGTCTGACAAAAGTAGTAGTAGCGCTGTGGTGGAGCAGTGCTGTCTGACAAAAGTAGTAGTAGCGCTGTGGTGGAGCAGTGCTGTCTGACAAAAGTAGTAGTAGCGCTGTGGTGGAGCAGTGCTGTCTGACAAAAGTAGTAGTAGCGCTGTGGTGGAGCAGTGCTGTCTGACAAAAGTAGTAGTAGCGCTGTGGTGGAGCAGTGCTGTCTGACAAAAGTAGTAGCAGCGCTGTGGTGGAGCAGTGCTGTCTGACAAAGTAGTAGCGCTGTGGTGGAGCAGTGCTGTCTGACAAAAGTAGTAGTAGCGCTGTGGTGGAGCAGTGCTGTCTGACAAAAGTAGTAGCAGCGCTGTGGTGGAGCTGTGCTGTCTGATGAAAGTAGTAGTAGCACTGTGGTGGAGCAGTGCTGTGTAATAAAAATAGCAGCGTTGTGGTGGAGTAGTGCTGTGTAATAAAAATAGCAGCACTGTGGTGGAGCAGTGCTGTGTGATAAAAATAGTAGTAGTGCTGTGGCGGAGCTTTGCTGTCTGATAAAAATAGTTGTAGCACTGTGGTGGCAATGCTGCGTGATAAAAATAGTAGTAGTGCTGTGTTGGAGCAGTGCTGCGTGATAAAAATAGTAGTATTGTGGTGGAACAGTGCTGTGGGATAAATATAGTAGCGCTGGGGTGGAGAAGTGCTGTCTGATAAAAATAGTAGTAGTGCTGTAGTGTAGCAGTGCTTTGTGATAAAAATAGTAGCACTGTGGTGGAGAAGTGCTGTCTGATAAAAATAGTAGTAGCGCTGTAGTGGAGCAGTGCTTTGTGATAAAAATAGTAGCACTGTGGTGGAGCAGTGCTTTGTGATAAAAATAGTAGCACTGTGGTGGAGAAGTGCTGTCTGATAAAAATAGTAGTAGCACTGTAGTGGAGCAGTGCTTTGTGATAAAAATAGTAGCACTGTGGTGGAGAAGTGCTGTCTGATAAAAATAGTAGTAGCACTGTAGTGGAGCAGTGCTTTGTGATAAAAATAGTAGTAGTGCTGTGGTGGAGCAGTGCTTTGTGATAAAAATAGTAGCACTGTGGTGGAGCAGTGCTGTCGGATAAAAATAGTAGTAGCACCAGGGTGGAGCAGTGTGTGTAACAAAGATAGTAGCGCTGTGTGATAAAAATAGTGCTGTGGTGGAGCAGTGCTGCATGATAAAAATAGTACTGTGGTGGAACAGTGCTGTGGGATAAATATAGTAGCGCTGGGATGGAGAAGTGCTGTCTGATAAAAATAGTAGTAACGCTGTGGTGGAGCAGTGCTGTGTGATAAAAATAGTGGTAGCGCTGTGGTGGATAAGTGCTGTCTGATAAAAATAGTAGTAGCACTGTGATAGCAGTGCTGTGTGATAAAAATAGTGGTAGCGCTGTGGTGGAGCAGTGCTGTTTGATTAAAAATAGTGGTAGCGCTGTGGTGGAGCGGTGCTGTTTGATTAAAAATAGTAGCACTGCTTTGGAGCAGCACTGCACGGTTTGATAAAGAAGTAGTCATGGAGTTACAGATATAAAGGTCACATGGCATCATCTGAAGTTCCCCACATGGTTAGGCCAAAAAAGAGTAGAGTTGATTAAGGTAACATGTCCCCCAAAATGGGGTGTGTAGGTGTGCCTGATTATTTTTTCCCCCCCTTTTTCGAAAAGGCCAGATCAAACATGAACCAAACTTTTCTTTCATAGAAAATACTTTAAAAAAAAGTTGAATAGTGCTCATAGGGCACGGAAGATGGGACAGCACGCGATTCATTGATTGTAAACAAGTTCAGGGTCAGCAGGAAAAAAGGGTCAGTCAGGTTACAGTAAACACAACTTTTTAAATATAGAAATAAATGTTATTGATATGGTGTATCCTTGGAAGCTGGGCTAAAAGTAGTCAAATTTGTAGTAGTTAGTAGTTTTGGGAAGAATACATAAAAATGGTTGTTTCCTTGTCTTTGCAGATATTTGATGATGCCTACAAGTCTCCCCTCAGCTGCATCCTCATAGATGACATTGAGATTCTGCTGGGTGAGTATCTTGTCTGTTCCTGGCGTCTGCTGCAGTTTTGTCTCTTCATCCCACCCTATCCATGCTAGAATCAACTCTGGGGCTTTTCAAGTTTTCAGTTGCTTCAGACATCTTCTGCAATAAGTGGGTACTTGTGACTCTACACTGGAGAGTAGTGAGTCACGTTGCACTTGAAGCGAAATGGAGCTACCACCCATTTTAATGGATAGGTTGTCTGTTGTCAATTTGGAGATGTTTACAGAAAAATTATATTCGGCCTTCTTTTTTTCTTTTTCGTTTTAAAACAGTATCTGAAGATTTAAAGCAGTCAGCAGTGGATAAACTGTTTTCTGAAGTCCCTGTAGTGCATTTTCCCACCCTTGATGGTATTCCGGGACTTAAGAGTTAACAATGTACTGGGATGTGACTGGTAGGTGTGTACTGGGATGTGACTGTGGGGTGTACTGGGATGTGACTGTGGGTGTGTACTGGGATGTGACTGTGGGGTGTACTGGGATGTGACTGTGGGTGTGTACTGGGATGTGACTGTGGGTGTGTACTGGAATGTGACTGTGGGTGTGTACTGGGATGTGACTGTGGGTGTGTACTGGGATGTGACTGGTAGGTGTGTACTGGGATGTGACTGTAGTGTGTACTGGAATGTGACTGTAGTGTGTACTGGAATGTGACTGTGGGTGTGTACTGAGAGGTGACTGGTGGGTGTGTACTGGGATGTGACCGTGGGTGTGTACTGGAATGTGACTGTGGGTGTGTACTTGGATGTGACTGGGTGTGTACTGAGATGTGACTGGGTGTGTACTGGAATGTGACTGTGGGTGTGTACTGGGATGTGACTGGGGTGTACTGGGATGTGACTGTGGGTGTGTACTGGGGTGTGACTGTAGTGTGTACTGGGATGTGACTGTGGGTGTGTACTGGGATGTGACTGTGGGTGTGTACTGGGATGTGACTGTGGGTGTGTACTGGGATGTGACTGTGGGTGTGTACTGGGATGTGACTGTAGTGTGTACTGGGATGTGACTGTGGGTGTGTACTGGGATGTGACTGTGGGGTGTACTGGGATGTGACTGTGGGTGTGTACTGGGATGTGACTGTGGGTGTGTACTGGAATGTGACTGTGGGTGTGTACTGGGATGTGACTGTGGGTGTGTACTGGGATGTGACTGGGTGTGTACTGGGATGTGACTGTGGGTGTGTACTGGGATGTGACTGTGGGTGTGTACTGGGATGTGACTGTGGGTGTGTACTGGGATGTGACTGTGGGTGTGTACTGGAATGTGACTGTGGGTGTGTACTGGGATGTGACTGTGGGTGTGTACTGGGATGTGACTGTGGGTGTGTACTGGAATGTGACTGTGGGTGTGTACTGGGATGTGACTGTGGGTGTGTACTGGGATGTGACTGGGTGTGTACTGGGATGTGACTGGTGGGTGTGTACTGGGATGTGACTGGTGGGTGTGTACTGGGATGTGACTGGTGGGTGTGTACTGGGATGTGACTGGTGGGTGTGTACTGGGATGTGACTGGTAGGTGTGTACTGGGATGTGACTGTAGTGTGTACTGGAATGTGACTGTAGTGTGTACTGGAATGTGACTGTGGGTGTGTACTGAGAGGTGACTGGTGGGTGTGTACTGGGATGTGACCGTGGGTGTGTACTGGAATGTGACTGTGGGTGTGTACTTGGATGTGACTGGGTGTGTACTGAGATGTGACTGGGTGTGTACTGGAATGTGACTGTGGGTGTGTACTGGGATGTGACTGGGGTGTACTGGGATGTGACTGTGGGTGTGTACTGGGATGTGACTGTGGGTGTGTACTGGGATGTGACTGTAGTGTGTACTGGGATGTGACTGTGGGTGTGTACTGGGATGTGACTGGGTGTGTACTGGGATGTGACTGTGGGTGTGTACTGGAATGTGACTGTGGGTGTGTACTGAGAGGTGACTGGTGGGTGTGTACTGGAATGTGACTGTGGGTGTGTACTGAGAGGTGACTGGTGGGTGTGTACTGGGATGTGACCGTGGGTGTGTACTGGAATGTGACTGTGGGTGTGTATTTGGATGTGACTGGGTGTGTACTGAGATGTGACTGGGTGTGTACTGGGATGTGACTGTGGGTGTGTACTGGGATGTGACTGGTGGGTGTGTACTGGGATGTGACTGGGTGTGTACTGGAACATGACTGTAGTGTGTTCTGGGACGTGACTGTAGTGTGTACTGGAACATGACTGGAGCATGACTGTGGTGTGTACTGGAACATGACTGGAGCGTGACTGTGGTGTGTACAAAGGCTGCATAACTGATGCCAAGTGGTGCTGACTTGCAGACTACGTCCCCATCGGTCCACGATTCTCCAACCTGGTGCTGCAGACTCTGCTGGTGCTTCTCAGTGAGCCACCCCCACAGGTAGGTAGTGTTTTTATTTTTTGGTCTGATCACCGCCTCTCACAGACTTGGATCATGAGTCATGCTCTTTGACTTTGATGTGGCATTTTCAGTGGCATGTGGTTGGATTGTGTTTGTGTGAATCCATGTGTGCATCTTGCACTGTCAAAGCCATCCCTCATACTGAGCTGTAGGTTCATCATGCCCTGTCAAATCATGCACTGTCAAATCATGCACTGTCAAATCATGCACTGTCAAATCATGCACTGTCAAATCAAGCACTGTCAAATCATGCACTGTCAAATCATGCACTGTCAAATCATGC
>JAWQFJ010023649.1:10000-17500 GCA_034096865.1 Theodoxus fluviatilis | reverse complement strand
TGAAGATACTTTCATAGTCACATCATGCTAAGCTAGCTGTAGGCAGATGACCATTTAGTGTTGAATTTGATGACATGTTGGAACTTTTTAAGATTGTGATTGTTGATTTTTTTGTTATCTCTCTCTGCCATTTTTGAGGTTGTTGATCAAATTCGATTTTTGCCATTTTGCCCTTGTTGACATTTCTGTGTCATTTTCTATCTTTAAATACATACACAGCAACTGTCACTGATATCCAAACAGTGTGTTGCGTAGTAAAGGGTACTTTTCTTTCTTCATATATATAAGTGAAAGAAACCGTTGCTGACACCTCGTTATATATACTACATTGTTTAGTAGTGGGATTCACAAGATCACTGGTGTAAACTGAAAATCTTTTAAATTAAGCTTGGTGTTAATAGTAGGAAAGTTGAGCTGTTTTACATCCTGCAAGTGTTTTTCCTAATCAAGCGCAGTTATTGAACAAGGTGGTCAGCTGATGAAATAACTTTCTGTAGTATGTAGGCATCATTTGTCGTTTGTGTTTAGCTTATGAAGGCACAATTGAATAGCAAGGAGCGTTCCCTTTGAAGTGTCTAGCATTCCTGTATGAGCTTTCAATTATCTTTGACTCTCTCCATGATGTCAATAAACAATTTCTACACAGATCATTCTATTCGTGTTGTTCACAGGCAACAACTGCACTGAATTGCTGATGGATGTTTACACTCATCTTTATACCATATGTTTGGCATTTATATATGTGAAGTTTACCAGCCATTATAGAGTGCTGTTCCCCCCCCCCCCCCCCCCCCCCCCTTCAGTGGATACAACAATCTCAAGAAAAGTCTGCAGAAATTTACAGAGAATGTCCACTGATGGAATCTATAAATACTGAGGAAACAGAGGTAAAGACGGTCATGGGGCATCCGTTTTGGCAGCTGTGTTGTTTTTCATTTGTAATTAATAACTTCATCTCCTTGCCCTTGGAAGCCCAAAGGAGGCCCTAACAACGTGCAGGCAGCATGGCCGAGTTACATTGGGAATAAGTGAGCACAGGACAATTGGCAACCCGAGAACATGTCAAGTGAAGAAATTGCAATAGAACATGTGTGCCTGTCAGCTATGCAAGATTCATCGTGGAGGTAACTCTATTATTATTGAGCTAGAATTTCTGGGGAGAGTTAAAGAATTGCATTGGAAAACCAAATCAACCTTTAAGATAAAGAAAGGAAAATGACCAAGTAAACCCTAAAACTAATATGACCCAGTAAACTCTAACAGGAAAATGACCCAGTAAACCCCAACACTAAAATGACCCAGTAAACCCCAACACTAAAATGACCCAGTAAACCCCAACACTAAAATGACCCAGTAAACCCCAACACTAAAATGACCCAGTAAACCCCAAAACTAAAATGACCCAGTAAACTCTAACACTAAAATGACCCAGTAAACCCCAACACTAAAATGACCCAGTAAACCCCAACACTAAAATGACCCAGTAAACCCCAACACTAAAATGACCCAGTAAACCCCAACACTAAAATGACCCAGTAAACCCCAACACTAAAATGACCCAGTAAACCCCAACACTAAAATGACCCAGTAAACCCCAACACTAAAATGACCCAGTAAACCCCAACACTAAAATGACCCAGTAAACCCCAACACTAAAATGACCCAGTAAACTCTAACATCGTGGATGCTAAAGGCTGACGTGTCTGTATTCTTCACACGTCAACTGCTGAAGAGTGAACATTGCATGCTTCCTCAGTGTGTCTGTAGACAAACATTGTTCGATGGCAGACAGTACAAGTAGAATGCTCTGTGACACCTGGATGATTGAAGTCATTCAGTCCTCATCAATTAGAACTCAGTCTCTTTGTGTTCTTAGTAAACTTTTATTCATAGTAAATCATTCACAAAAACATGACTATTAAAAAAATCAAAAGAAGACAGGTTTTCAAAAGAAATGTTCTTTCTCCATGATAGGTCTTGAATACAAGACATAGTATGCTATTGATTGGGCACTGGTTACAAAAATCGGAGGGGAAAAAAGTATGATGGGCATATTGCACACACCGTTGCGGGAGAAAAATTCAGCACCGACTAGAATCCATGCATAGACGACACCAAGATAAATATCGGCACTCTAATATTCATTTTCTCAATACCAACTGTGGAATAAGTACAATCTATAAACCCAAGAAAGATCAAGGACTTAGTGATATTTCAAACAAAGAGAAAGTTACGGATAATGGAAAGCATGCATTTTGATAGCAACCAACTCCATTAACAAAGATGATTAAACCAATATCTTAGGTTCTGACCAGTTGTTGCACATTTTTTTCTTTCTTTCTCTTTTCAAAATACAAATTCACCAGTTCCTGTTTGGAAAAGCTCAAACCCATAATGAAATTGGATTAACACTGTGGTCTCTTGAAAGGATGAGGAATTTTCCCCAATGTAACTAAAAGCTCCTACAAAAATCAGGTTGTGAGAAAATAAACAGGATATTTTCACCCTCTTCAGGTGATAGCCAGTGGCCATAATATAGCACATTGTGCTTCAATCGTAGCCACAAATAAAAGAACAGGTTTCTCTTATATTTCCCACTGTTCAGAGCAAAGCAACACAATTAACAAAACTAGGGGGAAAACCCACAAAAATCATGTTTACATTGTCACTACAACAACATTTGGAAAGGTTTTGATCCTCAAACAGACATTGCTACTACAAAAATCAGTTTTTGAAAATAGAAAACTATCCTAAGAAATTCAACAGTTGTGAAATTCAATATATGACCTGAAGTTTCATCACTGTTCAAAATGGTTGCAGTGTTACAAAAACAGAAGGCACCTTACACACACTTTTTTAATAGCAGTGTTGGCTTCATCACAACAGGAGCTGTAAAAATGTCAACCTTTCCCACCTGGGATTTACTTAAGGTAGATTGAAATTCACATCTTTTTCCAATATGAGCACAGAAGCTTGTGTATCTGTCAGTGAAAACACTTCAACAATACTTAGATATCATTAATAAACATTCAGTTACGATAACAATCCCTTTAAGACGCAGAAAGAAAAGAAAGGGAAAAAACAAACACAAAAATCTGGATGCACTTATCTATTGAAGAAGAAGAAAAAGGAAGAAGCAACTTCATGAACAGTACAAAGAAACTAAATAGCATTCCTGCACTTCTACCAACAAGACCAAACATAACACTTCATGCAAAAAAGTATTCCTCATTGGCTTGACTGGATTGAAGCTGTCAGAGAAGAACATGAAAAAACATGAGTTTTCTGTCAGTACCTCAACATGACTTATCTTTCCAGCAGAACAGATGCCACTCTATGATAGCATCCAGCCTGGACCATGGTAGCTCAGCTTGTAGAGCATTTCAGGTGATAACCAAAAGGTCTCGGGTTCAGTCCTCGCCTGTGGTCCAACATTTTTCCTATCTGTCCCATGCAGGGTTTTGGCTCTGTATGTCAAACTACACACTCACCATTCAATGATAATGTCCAGCCTGAATCATTTTACATCTGGCTGCATTTCAAATCCCAACATTTAACTTCCAGTCTTCATGGCGGTGAATTCCAACAATGGGGTTTCCAGCAGATCTTCTCCAATGAAAAACACCATGACCAAACAAAGTTGTAGTCACTTCCTATTTCGTTAGGCATCAGCGTTCCACTTGCAAAAGTGATGCAGTCAGACTGGCAAAGAAGACAGCCACAAGCATGGCGTGTTACAACTGGAAGCACAATCTTGACAACAAAGCATGGTGCAAAAATAAGTTTCCCTGATGTGATGCCTAGTCATTGGGGATAGAACATCTCCAGTGACCCTTACACTTGTCATTCCAGTGCCTCACCCTTAGTTGTCTGCAGACAACGTCGTCAGTGAAAGGCAACGACAGCCGACTCCCTTTTGTCTTCACGTAAGGAGGAATCAAAACATTGAACGCAATTATGCTGGTGTGCATGATCAAGAATATTAGACTGGGTCAAAACATATTTCCCCCCCATGTTGACAAGGAGTATGCAGCAGAGCAATATACCTCCATCAATTATATATGTTTAATGTTCACACATTGAGACAAAATGGTGTGACGGGACAAGAACACATGACAAAAACATCTCATTGACAGAACTTTTCTCCTCAGAACATGTCGTCAAGACAGGGGTAAAATGTACATGTATTCCTGCACCACTGGAATTGTCCAGCTCGCATTCCCAGATTCTGATGCAGAAAATTGGAGGCAAATTCCTCAGAGGTCCTTGCAGAAATCCTGTTTCCATCTGCCAACATCTTCCTCTCTGTATCTGTGCACGCTTGATATGACCAAGGGTCAGTCTTTGTGCACAAGGCAAAGCAGAATTTTTAAAGGCAGCTGCAGTTATAAACTAAAACACCAGAAAACATTTAATTCCAAATTTGGAGAGTCCAGACAAAAAGCATACAACATTCCTGAGTAATCATTTGATACAAATGATATGTTGCTAATGACACAACCAGGGACAAAAATCACTGCATTAGACAAAAACCTGAACTAAAATGTTCTATTTTGTTTGGAATTTTCACACTTGAATCCTTAATCTCAGTGGAAATGTATGGCAGATTGACCAGGTGAGATTAAACTGGTGTGAAGATGCAATATATTCTTGAGCAAAATTAATATGGATGGAGATGAATGTGGGCAGAAGGACAACTCACACTCCTTCACATTCAGTATTATTCATACTTGGAGTTACTGACAGAAAAACCCCACACATTGCTCTACTATCTCTTAAAGGCAAAGCAATCAATTCAGTTGCTGTAGAGAGAAAACTATTTGACAACGGTTAAAACTGCTTGTTTTCCAAATATACATTTTCACAAAGACATTTTAAACGCAGAATCTGACAAATTGTAGCAACGAAATCTCCAAGTTGAAACAGATTTTACATTAAGATGCTAAATTTCACATTGCAGATGGGATGCTTTTAGGCTTCATGGATATGAGTAACATAATTTTTAAAAACACACGGAAAATGGAGAATTATTTCAATTAAAAGCCTACCATACCATCTACTGACTACGTACACAGTGTATAAATGACACATGAGTATAAGGATAAATAATAGGCACTGTTCTGGTTCATTCAAATGAACGCTGTTGTTCACAGGGCATTGATAGAAAGAAGACTTATGCCTAGTACTCTCTTCCTTCTCCGTTGTGTATCATGCATGTATTAAATACACCTGTTAGGAGAAGTGATTAGGTCACTGAGTAAGTGCAATACCAGTTTACAGCAAGCTCAATCACACTACAGACTTTTACTCTACTTGTACACTGGAAGAATTCCACAATCCCATTAAGAAAGATGCCAGACAACATAAACCACCTTACTGAATGTAAAACAACACACAAAGTCCCTCAGCTGTTACTGCCATGTATATATGATAAACTGAACCCAGTGAACAGTGCAGACACGTTACAATCAGCTAGTCACTGCACACTGTGCAAGCTCAAGCCTTACTGGAACATTCCTGAGTTACACATGCCTGGTAACAAGCCAATTATGGAGAATACCCGAAAACCCAGGAATGAGAAAAGTAACAGTAGGTACAATATTAATACTGTTGGGTAGTACGAGATGGACAACTCCTGACTAGTTTTCTTTCAACGACAGATTTCTTGTTGCCATTGCATAATATACGTACATTGCCACATCTCTGCTTTTCCAAGCGTCTTGTCCATTGACTAAATAGCCATACCCATCTCTTGCTGTGGTTATGTACTTGGCAATATATTTTTCTCTTAAAGATTTGTTCATGGGACAGTGAAATAAAAAATGTTCTTCATTGTCTACTTGTTCTGCACAGAAAGGACATGACACATCAGCATTCTCCCTATAACGTCTTTCATTACTCCGTAGTTCGTTTATTCCCAAGCGGAATCGGATAAATGTGTCCCTAAATTTTTTTATATTGATATCGTTCAGGTAGCTCTCTGTCTGAAATGAGCTTTTCATGGTTCTATAGAAGGCAAATCGGTCTCCACTGCCGAGCTTAGCACACCATTCCTGCCTGAAGCAATCTCTTAATCTTTGTTCTACTGTTTTCAATACGCTTGTTTCATTCGTACATCCTCCATTTGCCCAAACAAAATTATAACCTATTCTGGACAAGAAATTTCAATACTCTTAGCCCAGTTTAGTTCTGTTGGCAGGCTGGTATTGATGAGCATCAGGTAGGCTTGCTTTGGAAGTCTGTCTATTGGCATTTTGACAAGCTTAAACCAATATCTTAATGCTCTCAGCAAAGCCATCACGGTAAGGGGATACCTTCCAGTCTCACCATAAATCATAGTATTTGGTGATCTCACGTCCAGACCCATAAACCGTTTGCAAGCGAACATATGCGTTTTTTCTATGTCGTCACACTTTTTTATCCCCCATATTTCTGCCCCATACAAGAGGGCTGGTGTAATTTGAGAATCGAACAGCTTAAAGAAAACAAAAGTGTTCAGACTACGCAAGCTCTTCATTGTCTTAAGCAACTGTATAACCTTCTGCTTTCCTCTGACTGCTTGGTAATCTAATGCCACGGAAACAGAGAGTTTGGTGGAAAACATATATCCCAGGTATTTGTATCTGTTTACAGTCTCCAGCTGCTCTCCGTTTAAAAACCACTTTTCACCACTCGTCAGATAGCCCCCTCTGCGAAAAACCATAACTTTGGTTTTTTCATTGTTCACTATTAGTCCAAGAGAGAAATAGAGAGAGAAATAGAGAGAGAAATAGAGAGAGAGAGAGAAAGAGAAATAGAGAGAGAGAGAGAGAGAGAGAGAGAGAGAGAGAGAGAGAGAGAGAGAGAGAGAGAGAGAGAGAGAGAGAGAGAGAGAGAGAGAGAGAGAGGCAGGCAACTTCCACCTCAGTGAAGCCCTTCAAAGATTGTTATTCTTTCCTGCCTGAATAAATAGTAATTAAAAACTCTGTGCTTCACAGGAAATAAGGACAACCTGAAAAGATGGTGGATCATGTCCACTTCATCTTTCTGGACACATTAGATTCACCAACAAATGTACCATAAACGTGGCTGCTGGAAATGAAGGTTCCGTGAAGATGAGGAATGAAATAACCTGACACTGCAAACTTTCTTGAGCTTCTCCTCAGTGCCTCACCCTGTTGGTTCGGGGTAAGAATTGACCCACCGCATCTCCCTATGCGATTCCCCCTGTGGGTTCGGGGTAAGAATTGACCCACCGCGTCTCCCTATGCGATTCCCCCTGTGGGTTCGGGGTAAGAATTGACCCACCGCGTCTCCCTACGTGATTCCCCCTGTGGGTTCGGGGTAAGAATTGACCCACCGCGTCTCCCTACGCGATTCCCCCTGTGGGTTCGGGGTAAGAATTGACCCACCGCGTCTCCCTACGCGATTCCCCCTGTGGGTTCGGGGTAAGAATTGACCCACCGCGTCTCCCTATGCGATTCCCCCTGTGGGTTCGGGGTAAGAATTGACCCACCGCGT
>JAWQFJ010023649.1:0-5000 GCA_034096865.1 Theodoxus fluviatilis | reverse complement strand
CACCACCACCACTCACCACCAACACCACCACCATCACCACCACCACCACCACACCATCATCCACCACCACCACCACCACCACACCACACACCACGCCAACCACCACCACCACCATCAACACCACACACCCACCACCACACACCAACCACCATCACCACCACTCACACCACCACCATCACCACCACCACCACACCACCACCACCACCACCACCAACCACCACCACCACCATCACCACTACCCACCACCACCACACCACCACACACACCATCACACCACCACCACCACCACCACCACCACCACCACCACCCACACCACCACCACTACCACCACACCACACCATCACCACCTCACCACCACCACCACCACCACCTACCAATCCTCACCCACCGCCATCACCACCACCACCACCACCACCCCCAAACACCACCACCACCACCACCACCACCAAACACCACCACCACCATTGTGATCTGGCTGACGCCGTAAATGTGGGACCGACATCCTTCTTCCTTATTAGCAGGTTAGTTATGACGCAAGTACCAAGTCGGTACGGTATAGAATCTTCATTTCCTGAATGTGGCATCAATTCACGTTCAGCATCACTCTAAAGGACCCCGTTAACCATTTTAGCACGTGAGGGCGGGAATCATAATCCATTTTTTGCACCTTGGGTCATAACTGCCACGCCAGCGACGCCCCAAAGCCCAGAATTAACAACAGAAACGTACTGCCATTTTCTATGACAGCGCGAAAGCCCATGCCGAAAACGATTGTGCACAAACTATTGTGTTCTTACATCACGTCCTGGCTAACACTATTACCGATTCGGTCCCTTAGTAATAGAACAATATTTGAATTGTATAACAACCCTTGCTTGTCGATTTCTGTTCCTTTATGTAGCCCCTAACTCATCTTGCTCTTAAAACCCCAGATCCGCACCTTCAAGATAACAATGACGTAATAACGCCACGTTCTACGGAAATAAATACTCAACCGGCAAACAAGGAAATGACAAACATAAACGTGTAGTGAGGCATGCCATACATTGAGTCAAGCAGGTAGGAATGAGGATGGGGCGAAGGCGGAAGAAGAAGACAAGTGCACCTCATGTAATGAATAACTAGCATCGCCGGACGAAACAGAAACTCCCAACACAGGCTGGCGATAAAATGAAAAGATTAAGAATAAGAGCGGACAGAAAAGAAAAATAGGCAAAGATAACCAGACGAGACACCCTGCTAACTGAGAGAGAAGACGAGACCCGAGACGGGGAACCAGAGAGAGAGATGATTACGAGAAGTTGACGAGAGATGATTGAGATTATAGCAATAAAGCGGATGATCGAAGAAGAGACCCTCTAGTACCAAAAAAAGGAAGCGATGAAAGGCCGTGCACCCACAAAAAAAAGGAACGAAAAGATTAAGACAAATATACTATCCCTTGCCCCCTTATGAAGGCGAATGAACATCTCCCGGCCGAAGCCTGCACTTCGACAGACTTAAAAAGCTAGACATAAGAGTACACATCTTAAAGAGAACATGATACGTAACACAGTCAATACCATCGTTCCATTGCTCCAAGCAGCGCTTGAGCGAGCTAAGTATCATCTCAGCCAATGCCACTCTCTAACTAAGCTTCCTGCAGCGATCTGGCGTCCCTCTCAAGCATGATTGCGCGATACCATAACCCAAGGGGTCAAAAACCGACGATCCACGGTGAGACAGTACCCCTCTGCTTGTTCCTTTTTTTCTTCTTTCTCCCTAGGTCGCGCATATCTTTCGCCACGGTGCAAGGAATATGCAAGCGTCGTCAGCGCCCTAAGTATTCCATGATGCATTCCCAGCGCCCCTCTCAATCGAGCTTTCACTCTTCTCCCCTTAAGCCTCGCCAGCTCCTTTTCGAATATTCACCGAGGTACAGATTTTCGCGGACAATGGCCCAGACAACACCTTTGGCTGCTCGGTGGGACGCAATATTATTGCCAGTTCTCAAGATTTCCCTCTTCACAGCATTGCTCTCGCTCCTATCGATGCAACTCGGACAGCCGCTCAACTTCCTCATCGCGATCTGGAGCTCTCAGCCCGATCATCGACATAGAGAGTCGTTAGATGATTATTGAATACTGGAGGCTATCTAGGGTTGGTTGTGTGTCGTTCTAGCGCTAGCCTTTTCTCCAAGCTGCAAAATTTGCACAGCCAATGCGCGAAGGAGCGGCTCCAAAAGAGGGTGCCTCCAGCAAAGCCGTAGTACTACTAGGCGGCTTCACTTTCAATGGGGTGAGGTCATCGTGGTCTGGGCCACCAGCAGGGTGTAACACTGAGGTAGTTGACGAGCCTGATATGGGAGCCGACCGTGAACCTAGGTTAGGAACATAGGCCTGGCCCACTCGACGTCAACATCGAAACAGCCACAGGATGGAGACAGGAATCAAAGGCAGAGACACTCCCACAAGAGGAGTTTCATTCACATCAAGTCAGCGATCCTGCAAAGCAGAGAAGTCATCGCAGAGGTAGCGCCCTAGGCATTTTTCGGCTGCCGTACAGTCACAAAAACAACCGCACTTTCCCAGGCGTCTGTTGCGGGTTTGTATACGCCCATGACGTGGAGCGGATGGTACCAGACACTGGCCAGGTGTGACGTCATTCATCATGTTAAAACATCGCCATCTAGGCGCTACACGTCCGTTCGCAGCAGTCTGTGTGATACAAACTCACCTGAGAGTCGAGAAGGTACGGGCCAATCTGGCGTCTGATCACAGAACACTTCATTTGCCTTTTTCTGCCTACAGGCTAGTCAGAATCTTCGCGCAGAGCCGGGCCGATCGATTGATCTGGCCTAGACAGGAGGTTTCTCGCAGCCCGTCCTGAACATGGCCAGTAGGTGGCGCTGAATCATGATAAGGAAAGCCTACTTGGCGTGCATGTAAGTCACGCAGGCAGATGCCCTGAACAACAGAAAGAAGAAGTCCTGGGACAGAACATATAAGCCCGTCGGGCGTACGTCTTGGATGACTGTTGCGGGTTCTTCAATAAGCAGGGGCCATCGGGGGACTACACGACGTCATTTTAATTAGTGTCACAGCCGCGGTCTCTTATCGATTTTTTTTTTTTTTTCTGCGATCAAACTGGATTCGTCCGTAACGTAGCCGGGCTGCCTGAGCTAACTCGTCTCTACAGCGGCACAAGTGCTCCGTTTTGGCAGGCAGTGTTCGGAGCCATCAGTGCTTACTGGTCTGTAGGCCTCGTCACCTTCATTTCCCCGACAATCCCCAACACAGACGAGTTCGCTGGGCATACGGTTGACAGGTTCGCCACACTCGACTTCAAGGGGGTCGCAACTGCTTCAGACACGTTTACGCCCAACAAAGACCTATTGGGGCGTCGTACAAGTCGTGAAAGTGCGAGCTCAGTGTTGTAGATGGGGAATGGAGTCGACCGTGCTGGCCGTAGTAGGGATCTGCCCTTTGTCAACACAAAGTTCTCTCTGGGAATAGGCATGGGAATCTCCATGGTCTACATTGGAATCGAAGGCTCGCAGCAGAGTCAGTGCAGGATGGCATCGTGGCTTGCTCGTCTGACGTCAGCGTTCTCAGCGTCCAAGAGGCGCACTCTCGAGTGGTTCAGTTGAAGCTTGCTCCATCAACCGGCTCGATGATGAAGGACGTGTCACTCATAGTGTCCAGCATAGCGTAGACCAGTACCTCGTTTTCCAGGCTCTTCTTTGTGAGGACACGTACACCGGAGGCATGTACATTGAGAGTATTACAAACGAGTAGCCTCGACGCTGGCATGCGCCACACAAAAACCCAGTTGTGGCTCGAGATTGTCACCGTATGAGCCTGTTCTCCCTGAGGCAGGCGGATTTCCTCTCACTAGTCGCTGAACCGTGAGCACAAGCGTTTTGACTAACTGCGCGCCTTCGTTAGATCCTACCAGCTCCGTCTACTGCAAGGGGCTGAGTTATTTTAGGGTTGCCGGTAGTTGGGATCATCGATGCAATTATATCAAGGGATCGCGTGCCCTTCTGCTAGTACACGTCCCACACAATTCAACTCTTTGGGAGAAGCCAAGACCTTTTGGCGGCACATGGAAGCCTTTCAAACATTTGAAGCCACAGCCGTTTCATTACTTAGGCCACAAACTCCTTCCTCATCTGCCAAATGGGCTTCTTGGCTCAGCCCTGCGCGACCAGTCCGCGGCAGGTGCACAACGTGACTGGCTGTTTCCACAGAACAAGCATTTTCTACTGCTCAGTCGGATGCCCTGCTGTTCAGCGTTGAAATCCAGAGGGCGTTGCCTCCGTACACCGGCATGCCGAGTCGTTCTAAGCCCGCCGCCGACCTCGGACACGCGACGAAATGTTTGGCCATGCTTGTCCTTGTAAGCCGATTCGATTATCGCCACTCAGAAGGTTTCTTCGCCCTTGGACAACAGGTCGGCTTCTTTCAAGGCATCGCCTCTGCACTTTTCGCAAGAACTTAATTGACACAAGTCGCGCCCCAAGGGACTGTGGGTAAGCCACCGCTGTAGGCTCCTTCGTGATCAGACACCCGCCTAGTCCCCCATGCAATCGCAGAGTACTTTTTGTTTTCTTTTTTTTTGTTTGGTCGAGGCAGCTTGCCGGCGCCAGACTCACTGATTTGACCAGGGTCCTACGAAGAGATGCCCAGCCCTGTCACACCCTCTTAGAACATTGATGGTGACACTGTCTGACGTAGTCGGCGAAATCTCTCAGGGAGCTGACGTCCTTATTCTTCACGTCCGGCCAGGCTGTCAGTTTATCTTTTATGGCCTCAGCGATAGCATAATGCTCCCCAAACCGCACTCTTTCAGGATCTACCCAGCGCCCCCGCTGATGTAAGGAGTTCTTCGCCTAAGGGTCGTTACATGCAGATCGCCCCACGGCCGTCTTTCTGGAGCCGACCATCAATGAACATCACGGAGAATCAACATCTTAGTCCTCGGACGTCCAACTTGGCCCCTCATTTCTCACCACGATG
>JAWQFJ010023645.1:62500-68243 GCA_034096865.1 Theodoxus fluviatilis | reverse complement strand
TCGAGCTCACTGTTTATCACCTCAATATGTCATGTTCTTTCAGCGGTGTGCTTTTATGCACATCACCATGTGGGTAGAGCCAGGGACGTATTCACAGAGATTTTAGCGGAGTGCCATCTTCCCTCATTCAATGCGGTGGACGACCACGGGGAATTGTTTTTTATCCCATTCTTCCATTACGCCCAGCGTGTGGCCGAAGTACTCCAGGCCAGCAGTTTCCTGCAATTTCATCTTGCCAAGGCACAACAGTGGAAAGATGGCCCGACAGTACTCTTTCACACCAAAGCTGTCGGCCTCTAGTATCTACCACACACCGCACGCTTGCACAGCAAGGTTGGATGAGTCCGTGAAAACATTTCCTTGAAGAGCTTGGTGAGGATAGTCAGGCAGAAGAGAGAGAACAGGTTGCTGTTGGCGAGATCAATTCGGAGCACATCAGGGCCTCGGCTCTGACAAACCCACCAACTCGGACGCCGATGAGACTGGTGGAACTAGAAGATGGTAGCGGCGCCTTGGAGAAAACTCGGTAATCCTTCACGGTGCTGTAGGCACCTTATCACTTCACAGTTGTTTTCCCTCTCCACGAGTGCATTGCTGTGCATGTCAACGGCTGATCGCTCGCAATCGTTGCATTCCCCCACAGGGACCTGATTTGGGAAGTGGCTCTATCGCACAACACCTGATCAAAAAGCATGCTCGTAGGGGCCGAAATCCCCTTTGAGTTGCCTCCACAAGGGGGAGGAAAGGAGGTAGGACTTGATACTACTGGCCACCATCTTCACCATGCCACGCGTATCGCCTTCTTTAGCGACGCCCTTGTACCGAAGGTGAGTGAGCGAACACATCTCACAGCCACCCGTCTGATCAACGTTCCGCACGGTTGCTACTTGTCGTCGGTCCAGACATGGTTCTTCAAATATTGTGCATGTGAGAAGCTTGCAAAAATCACGCACGTGAGAAAGAGGAAGCTCTGCACGATACCTCTTCTCCGATGCATTTACCGGTACGGCCTCAGGTGCAGTTAGCGACATGCTCACTGGGCCCAATTTTTAAACAAAGCACGGCCAATCATAGACAACGACACTCTACATTGTCGATGACACGCGATAAGGGACGTTATTTTGCACGGCCGGTCGATGCCGAATGATAAGAACACTAAGACGAACTCGACCAATGGGCAACCTAGCCGAAGCGTATACCCCGCACGGGCCACGATCGTGCAAAACAACCACCCTATTCAATTTTTTTGCAGCGAACATATTCGGCTCGCGATAGATTTTATTATACGGCACACGGTTGTTAAAAGGCGGCGACTCGGAGTCAAAATCGGAAGCATTTCCGCCAAATTGCGGAAGGAGGTAAACAGGTCTGCGTCCCACCCTCCATCCACTCCCAAACGCCACCGAAGCCCGCACGCGCCCACGCTCTCCCACACCGTCCTCCGTGCTGCTCGCACGCTCAAAACGCCAGCCACCCCACGCTCTCCACCGTCCACCCTCCTCCACTCCAAACGCCAGCCACCCCACGCTCTCTACCGTCCACCCTCCTCCACTCCAAACGCCAGCCACGCCTCGCCACGATCTTCACCGTCCACCCTGCTCCACTCCGAACGCCAGCCACGCCTCGTTCTCCACCGTCCACCCTCCTCCACTCCAAACGCCAGCCACCCCACGCTCTCCACCGTCCACCCTCCTCCACTCCAAACGCCAGCCACGCCCCCCACGCTCTCCACCGTCCACCCTGCTCCACTCCGAACGCCAGCCACGCCACGCTCTCCACCGTCCACCCTGCTCCACTCCAAACGCCAGCCACGCCACGCTCTCCACCGTCCACCCTGCTCCACTCCAAACGCCAGCCACGCCACGCTCTCCACCGTCCACCCGCCGCCACGCCAAACGCCAGCCACGCCCACCACGTCTCACCGTCCACCCTGCTCCACTCCAAACGCCAGCCACGCCGCACAAACATCTCCACCGTCCACCCTGCTCCACTCCGAACGCCAGCCACGCCTCGTTCTCCACCGTCCACCCTCCTCCACTCCAAACGCCAGCCACCCCACGCTCTCCACCGTCCACCCTCCTCCACTCCAAACGCCAGCCACCCCACGCTCTCTACCGTCCACCCTCCTCCACTCCAAACGCCAGCCACGCCTCGCCACGATCTCCACCGTCCACCCTGCTCCACTCCGAACGCCAGCCACGCCTCGTTCTCCACCGTCCACCCTCCTCCACTCCAAACGCCAGCCACCCCACGCTCTCTACCGTCCACCCTGCTCCACTCCAAACGCCAGCCACCCCACTCTCTCCACCGTCCACCCTGCTCCACTCCGAACGCCAGCCACGCCACGCTCTCCACCGTCCACCCTGCTCCACTCCAAACGCCAGCCACGCCCACGCTCTCTACCGTCCACCCTGCTCCACTCCACGCCAGCCACCCCACTCTCTCCACCGTCCACCCTGCTCCACTCCAAACGCCAGCCACGCCGCGCCACGCTCTCCACCGTCCACCCTGCTCCACTCCAAACGCCAGCCACGCCTCGATCTCCACCGTCCACCCTCCTCCACTCCAAACGCCAGCCACGCCACGCCACGCTCTCCACCGTCCACCCTGCTCCACTCCAAACGCCAGCCACGCCACGCTCTCCACCGTCCACCCTGCTCCACTCCAAACGCCAGCCACCCCACGCTCTCCACCGTCCACCCTGCTCCACTCCAAACGCCAGCCACCCCACGCTCTCCACCGTCCACCCTGCTCCACTCCGAACGCCAGCCACGCCTCGTTCTCCACCGTCCACCCTCCTCCACTCCAAACGCCAGCCACGCCACGCTCTCCACCGTCCACCCTCCTCCACTCCAAACGCCAGCCACCCCACGCTCTCTACCGTCCACCCTCCTCCACTCCAAACGCCAGCCACGCCTCGCCACGCTCTCCACCGTCCACCCTGCTCCACTCCGAACGCCAGCCACGCCTCGTTCTCCACCGTCCACCCTCCTCCACTCCAAACGCCAGCCACCCCACGCTCTCCACCGTCCACCCTGCTCCACTCCAAACGCCAGCCACGCCACGCCACGCTCTCCACCGTCCAACCTGCTCCACTCCAAACGCCAGCCACCCCACACTCTCCACCGTCCACCATGCTCCTCACCAAACGCCAGCCACGCCACGTCACGCTCTCCACCGTCCACCCTGCTCCACAAAAAACGCCAGCCACCCCACTCTCTCCACCGTCCACCCTGCTCCACTCCAAACGCCAGCCACGCCGCACCGCGATCTTCACCGTCCACCCTGCTCCACTCCGAACGCCAGCCATGCCTCGTTCTCCACCGTCCACCCTCCTCCACTCCAAACGCCAGCCACCCCACGCTCTCCACCGTCCACCCTCCTCCACTCCAAACGCCAGCCACCCCACGCTCTCTACCGTCCACCCTCCTCCACTCCAAACGCCAGCCACGCCTCGCCACGATCTTCACCGTCCACCCTGCTCCACTCCGAACGCCAGCCACGCCTCGATCTCCACCGTCCACCCTCCTCCACTCCAAACGCCAGCCACCCCACGCTCTCTACCGTCCACCCTCCTCCACTCCAAACGCCAGCCACGCCTCGCCACGCTCTCCACCGTCCACCCTGCTCCACTCCGAACGCCAGCCACGCCTCGTTCTCCACCGTCCACCCTCCTCCACTCCAAACGCCAGCCACCCCACGCTCTCTACCGTCCACCCTGCTCCACTCCAGCCACCCCACTCTCTCCACCGTCCACCCTGCTCCACTCCAAACGCCAGCCACGCCGCACCACGATCTTCACCGTCCACCCTGCTCCACTCCCAACGCCAGCCACGCCTCGATCTCCACCGTCCACCCTCCTCCACTCCAAACGCCAGCCACCCCACGCTCTCCACCGTCCACCCTGCTCCACACCAAACGCCAGCCACGCCACGTCACGCTCTCCACCGTCCACCCTGCTCCACAAAAAACGCCAGCCACCCCACTCTCTCCACCGTCCACCCTGCTCCACTCCAAACGCCAGCCACGCCGCACCGCGATCTTCACCGTCCACCCTGCTCCACTCCGAACGCCAGCCATGCCTCGTTCTCCACCGTCCACCCTCCTCCACTCCAAACGCCAGCCACCCCACGCTCTCCACCGTCCACCCTCCTCCACTCCAAACGCCAGCCACCCCACGCTCTCTACCGTCCACCCTCCTCCACTCCAAACGCCAGCCACGCCACGCTCTACACCGTCCACCCTGCTCCACTCCAAACGCCAGCCACGCCACGCTCTCCACCGTCCACCCTGCTCCACTCCAAACGCCAGCCACCCCACGCTCTCTACCGTCCACCCTGCTCCACTCCAAACGCCAGCCACGCCACGCCACGCTCTCCACCGTCCACCCTGCTCCACTCCAAACGCCAGCCACGCCACGCTCTCCACCGTCCACCCTGCTCCACTCCAAACGCCAGCCACGCCACGCTCTCCACCGTCCACCCTGCTCCACTCCGAACGCCAGCCACCCCACGCTCTCTACCGTCCACCCTGCTCCACTCCAAACGCCAGCCACGCCTCGCCACGCTCTCCACCGTCCACCCTGCTCCACTCCAAACGCCAGCCACGCCACGCTCTCCACCGTCCACCCTCCTCCACTCCAAACGCCAGCCACGCCACGCTCTCCACCGTCCACCCTGCTCCACTCCAAACGCCAGCCACGCCACGCCACGCTCTCCACCGTCCACCCTGCTCCACTCCAAACGCCAGCCGTGCCACGCTCTCCACCGTCCACCCTGCTCTACTCCAAACGCCAGCCACGCCAAGCTCTCCACCGTCCACCCTGCTCCACTCCAAACGCCAGCCGCGCCACGCTCTCCACCCCAAACGCCAGCCGCGCCACGCTCTCCACCGTCCACCCTGCTCCACTCCAAACGCCAGCCGCGCCACGCTCTCCACCGTCCACCCTGCTCCACTCCAAACGCCAGCCGCGCCACGCTCTCCACCGTCCTCCTTGCTCCACTCTAAACGCCAGCCACGCCACGCTCTCCACCGTCCACCCTGCTCTACTCCAAACGCCAGCCACGCCACGCTCTCCACTGTCCACCCTGCTCCACTCCAAACGCCAGCCGCGCCACGCTCTCCACCGTCCTCCTTGCTCCACCCCAAACGCCAGCCAGCCACACTCTCCACCGTCCACCCTGCTCTACTCCGAACGCCAGCCGCGCCACGCTCTCCACCGTCCTCCTTGCTCCACTCTAAACGCCAGCCAGCCACACTCTCCACCGTCCACCCTGCTCCACTCCGAACGCCAGCCGCGCCACGCTCTCCACCGTCCACCCTGCTCCACTCCAAACGCCAGCCGCGCCACGCTCTCCACCGTCCTCCTTGCTCCACCCCAAACGCCAGCCGCGCCACGCTCTCCACCGTCCACCCTGCTCCACTCCAAACGCCAGCCGCGCCACGCTCTCCACCGTCCACCCTGCTCCACTCCAAACGCCAGCCGCGCCACGCTCTCCACCGTCCTCCTTGCTCCACTCTAAACGCCAGCCACGCCACGCTCTCCACCGTCCACCCTGCTCTACTCCAAACGCCAGCCACGCCACTCTCTCCACCGTCCACCCTCCTCCACTCCAAACGCCAGCCACGCCACGCTCTCCACCGTCCACCCTGCTCCACTCCAAACGCCAGCCACGCCACGCCACGCTCTCCACCGTCCACCCTGCTCCACTCTAAACGCCAGCCACGCCACGCCACGCCACGC
>JAWQFJ010023645.1:45000-57500 GCA_034096865.1 Theodoxus fluviatilis | reverse complement strand
CTGGTTAGTACTGAACTGGACTGGACTGGACTGGACTGGACTGGACTGGTTGGAACGGGACTGGACTGGACTGGACTGGGCTGGATGGGATGGGACTGGACTGGGCTAGACGGGACGGGACGGGACGGGACTGGACGGGACGGGACGGGACGGGGCTGGACTGGACTGGTTGGGACGGGACAGGACGGGACGGGACTGAACTGGTTGGGACGGGACGGGACTGGACTGGACGGGCTGGACTGGACTGGACTGGGCTGGAAGGGACGGGACTGGACTGGACTGGACTGGACTGGACGGGACTGGACTGGGCTGGGCTGGACGGGACGGGACTGGACTGGACTGGACTGGACTGGACTGGACTGGACTGGACTGGACTGGTCTGGACGGGACTGGACTGGACTGGACGGGACGGGAAGGAATTGGACGGGACGGGAAGGGACTGGACTGGACTGGACTGGACTAGACTGGACGGGACTGGATGCACTACGTCTGAATGGACTGAGCTATACGAAAGAGGACTGGGTTGCCTGGGTTAGATTGCAACGCTTGCAAAACTGAACTGATGGACTTCAATGATCTGACTTGGGACTTAGTGAAACAAATGAAAGCAAAAATAAATAAATCTCTGAAAAAAATCAATGTTGATTTATCTCATCATGGCATCTCCATGAATTGAAACGAATTAAAGTGATTCAAGCTGAAAAATCAACCCATTTACGTCAAAATAATGCATGCGTTAGGAACATGTCGAAGTCACGTGACTGACGTGCAAGACATATGACGCCGGCGTCCTCCGTGTGCGTGCAGTCGTTGAGACCCCACGCCTTGTGCACGCAAAGGTCAAGGTTTGTCTCGTTGCCCACACAGTCCACGTCATCCAAGATAACGTCGCCGTCTGCTGGTCCGTAGAAAGCGTTGGATAAGGGCACAGCCACCGCCCTGTTGCATAGAGGGAGTTAGCATTTTAGAGTAGCCTCCCTTTCACTTTAGAAAGCGTTAGCCTTTAGAAAGCTGAACACTTTAGAGTCAATCTGACCAATGACTGGAGAACGAGAGAAAGAATTGTTGCATCTTGGATTCGCCTTTGGGCAAACCATGCACTCTTCTACACTGAAACATGTCGCACACGCATGCAAACATGCACATTCGTGCACACTCAGACGGACACACAAACGCACGCACCTCCGCAATGCAACACTGACTACAAGGATCGCGTGGAGGTGGCGACATCCTTGGCTTCCCACTTTGCCTTGCAGCGCCCTTGTCCTGGGGGATCGAACGCCGCGCTCTCTCTTCTACCTCATTGTCAGTGCTCTCTCTCTGTCTCTCTCTCTCTCTCTCTCTCTCTCTCTCTCTCTCTCTCTCTCTCTCTCTCTCTCTCTCTCTCTCTCTCTCTCTCTCTCCTCTCTGTCTCTCTCTTCTCTCTCTCTCTCTCTCTGTCTCTCTCTCTCTCTCTCTGTCTCTCTCTCTCTCGCTCTCTCTCTCTCTGTCTCTCTCTCTCTCTCTATGTCTCTCTCTCTCTATGTCTCTCTCTCTATGTCTCTGTCTCTCTGTCTCTCTGTCTCTCTGTCTCTCTGTCTCTCTCTCTCTCTCTCTCTCTGTCTCTCTCTCTCTCGCTCTCTCTCTCCCTCCCTCTCTCTCTCTCTCTCTCTTTCTCTCTCTATCTGTCTCTCTCTCTCTCTGTCTCTCTCTGTCTCTCTCTCTCTCTCTCTCTCTCTGTCTCTCTCTCTCGTCTCTCTCTCTCTCTTTCTCTCTCTATCTGTCTCTCTCTCTCTCTCTGTCTCTCTCTGTCTCTCTCTCTCTCTCTGTCTCTCTCTCGCTCTCTCTCTCTCTGTCTCTCTCTCTCTCTCTGTATGTCTCTCTCTCTCTCTCTATGTCTTTCTCTCTATGTCTCTGTCTCTCTGTCTCTCTGTCTCTCTGTCTCTCTCTCTCTCTCTGTCTCTCTCTCTCTCGCTCTCTCTCTCTCTCTCTCTCTCTCTCTCTCTCCATCTCTCTCTCTCTCTGTCTCTCTCTCTGTCTCTCTCTCTCTCTCTCTCGCTCGCTCTCTCTCTCTCTCTGTCTCTCTCTCTCCATCTCTCTCTCCATCTCTCTCCCTCTCTCCCTCTCTCCCTCTCTCCCTCTCTCCCTCTCTCTCTCCCTCCTCCTCCCTCCCTCCCTCCCTCCCTCCCTCCCTCCCTCCATCCCTCCCTCCATCCCTCCCTCCATCCCTCCCTCCCTCCCCCCCTCCCTCCCTATCTCTATATTTCTCTCTCTCTCTCTCTCTGTTTCATACCTGGGTTACACCTTCACGACTAGCTAGATTGTCAGAAATGGGAGCTCTAGACAATGTAGCCACAAAAGCTAAACAAAAAACAATTGCATTGTTAAAGATGCTATGGACTCTCCGCAGTCAAACACCAAAGTTGTTCTTCAAACTGTTTGATGCACAAATACAACCTCTGCTGTTATACGCATCAGAGCTATGGGGATTACAGGAACATTCAAACGTAGAGAAAACGCACATGTTCGCATGTAAGCAATTTCTGAAAGTTGACGCAAAAACTCCAAATAGTCTAGTTTATGGTGAAACAGGAAGATTCCCCCTTAGAATCAATAGTACTATAAGGGCTATTAAATATTGGCTCAAACTACAAAAAATGCCAAATGATAGACTACCAAAGCAGGCACTTGTTATGCTTTCCAATATAACCGTCCCAAACGAACTAAACTGGTTAAAGTCTATTAAAGATTGCCTCTGTGAATCGGGTTATGCATTTATCTGGTACAACAAAGGAACTAACAACGAAAAGGGTTTTCTGAAAAATCTTAAAATGAGACTCCAAGACTGTTACAGACAAGAATGGAGTCACAAAATCAGTGGTAGCGAGCGTTTCGCATTGTACAGAACCATTAAACACGATTTCCAATGTGAAAAATACTTGAGCTCTCTCGAAATTACAAAATTTAGAGTAGCATTTGCTCGGTTCAGATTTGGAATGAATGAATTACGAAGTAATGCGTTTGTCGTCGAAGAGATATACTGTCCATTCTGTACAGATCAAATTGAAGACGAAGCTCATTTCTTACTCAATTGCTACCTATACACAGATCTAAGAGAAAAGTACCTAGGAATCTATATCAAACACATGAATAACACGGGTCTCAATTTCACCTTCCTAATAAATGGTCAGAGATATTTAAAGTGTTGCCATGTACAGCTATTATGCCTTGAAATATCGTAAGTTATATTTTGAATAACGCCGAAAATTATCATGTTCCATTCATTTCAGAACGCATGCAAAAATTATGATTTCCCGAACAAATGCCATTTCTGAAGCTGCTGTTATTGATAGATTCCATTCAATGTAACCAACTGCCAACCCCGACTCCCCACCCCCACCCCCCACCACCCACCCACCCCACCCACCCACCCACTATCCCGTATTGTTGTAACATTGTGACGGGCCGCCGGTCTAAACAATAAAGAAATCAAATCTCTCTCTCTCTCTCTCTCTCTCTCTCTCTCTCTCTGCGTCTCTCTCTCTCTGTCTTTCTCTCTCTCTCTCTCTCTCTCTCTCTCTGTCTCTCTCTCTCTCTCTCTCTCTCTCTCTCTCTCTCTCTCTCTCTCTCTGACGCATGCGCGTAGAGAAACACACAAGCACAGACACACATGCACCCACACATGTCACAGAAACATATACTTGTCGACACACTAATGTGCAGATACACAAACGAACCGACAATAACATGCACATATATACATTCAAACACACACAGAAACGTACATGGAAGGCACACATACATACAAACGTACACAAACACACGTACAGACACACACGCGTAAAGAAACAATCACACGTACAGAAACACACACTCGTACAGACACACACACACACACACGTACAGACACACACACGTACACACACGTACAGACGAACACACACGTACAGACGAACACACACGTACAGACGAACACACACGTACAGACGAACACACACGTACAGACGAACACACACGTACAGACGAACAGACACGTACAGACGAACACACACGTACAGACGAACACACACGTACAGACGAACACACTCGTACAGACGAACACACACGTACAGACGAACATACACGTACAGACGAACACACACGTACAGACGAACTCACACGTACAGACGAACACACACTTACAGACGAACGAACACGTACAGACGAACACACACGTACAGACGAACACACACGTACAGACGAACACACACGTACAAACGAACACACACGTACAGACGAACACACACGTACAGACGAACACACACGTACAGACGAACACACAGGTACAGACGAACACACACGTACAGACGAACACACACGTACAGACGAACACACACGTACAGACGAACACACACGTACAGACGAACACACACGTACAGACGAACACACACGTACAGACGAACACACACGTACAGACGAACACACACGTACAGACGAACACACACGTACAGACGAACATTCACGTACAGACGAACACACAGGTACAGACGAACACACACGTACAGACGAACACACACGTACAGACGAACACACACGTACAGACGAACACACACGTACAGACGAACACACACGTACAGACGAACACACACGTACAGACGAACACACACGTACAGACGAACACACACGTACAGACGAACATACACGTACAGACGAACACACACGTACAGACGAACACACACGTACAGACGAACACACACGTACAAACGAACACACACGTACAGACGAACACACACGTACAGACGAACACACACGTACAGACGAACACACACGTACAGACGAACACACACGTACAGACGAACACACACGTACAGACGAACACACACGTACGTGGGCAGGCCCAGCATGCGGCAGACGACCCTGGCCTCCGCGATTCCCCAGCTGTCGTCACACACGGAGCCCCACACGCCGCTGTCCTGGCGCTGCACCTGCACCGTGCCGTGCGCGCTGTCCGGACCTCGCACCAGCCGTGCCGCCACCGTCGTCTGGGCACCTGCACCGCCAGCAAGACCGGGTAGGCAGGGGGGCGGGTGGTGGTGGTGGTGGTGGTAATGGTGGTGGCGGTGGTAATGGTGGTGGTGGTGGTTGTGGTGGTGGTAATGGTGGTGATGGTGGTAATGGTGGTGGTGGTGGTAATGGTGGTGGTGGTAATGGTGGTGGTGGTGGTGGTGGTGGTAATGGTGGTGGTGGTGGTAATGGTGGTGATGGTGGTAATGTTGGTGGCGGTGGCGGGAGCAGGGGCAGTGGTGGTGGTGGTTGAGTTGGTGGTGGTGGTGGTAATGGTGGTGGCGATGGCGGGGGCAGGGGCAGTGGTGGTGGTGGTTGAGTTGGTGGTGGTGGTGGTGGTGGTAATGGTGGTGGCGGTGGTGGGGGCAGGAGTAGTGGTGGTGGTGGTTGCGTTGGTGGGGGTGGGGGTGGTAATGGTGATGGTGGTGGTGGTAATGGTGGTGGCGGTGGTGGGGGCAGGAGTAGTGGTGGTGGTGGTAATGGTGGTTGCGGTGACGGGGGCAGGAGTAGTGGTGGTGGTGATTATGGTGGTTGCGGTGGCTGGGGCAGGAGTAGTGGTGGTGGTGGTTGCGTTGGTGGTGGTGGTGGTAGTGGTAATGGTGGTGGCAGTGGTGGAGACAGGAGTAGTGGTGGTGGTGGTTGAGTTGGTGGTGGTGGTGGTAATGGTGGTAATGGTGATGGTGGTGGTGGTAATGGTGGTGGCAGTGGTGGGGGCAGGAGTAGTGGTGGTGGTGGTGGTAATGGTGGTTGCGGTGGCGGGGGCAGGGGCAGTGGTGGTGGTGGTTGAGTTGGTGGTGGTGGTGGTAATGGTGGTGATGGAGGTAATGGCGGTGGCGGTGGCGAGGGCAGGGGCAGTGGTGGTGGTGGTTGAGTTGGTGGTGGTGGTGGTAATGGTGGTGATGGAGATAATGGCGGTGGCGGTGGCGAGGGCAAAGGCAGTGGTGGTGGTGGTTGAGTTGGTGGTGGTGGTGGTAATGGTAGTGATGGTGGCGGGGGCAGGAGTGGCGGTGGTGGTGGTTGAGTTGGTGGTGGTGGTGGTAATGGTGGTGACGGTGGCGGGGGCAGGAGTAGTGATGGTGGTGGTTGAGTTGGTGGTGGTGGTGGTAATGGTGGTTGCGGTGGCGGGGGCAGGAGTAGTGGTGGTGGTGGTTGAGTTGGTGGTGGTGGTGGTAATGGTGGTGGCGGTGGCGGGGGCAGGAGTAGTGGTGGTGGTGGTTGAGTTGGTGGTGGTGGTGGTAATGGTGGTTGCGGTGGCGGGGGCAGGAGTAGTGGTGGTGGTGGTTGAGTTGGTGGTGGTGGTGGTAATGGTGGTGATGGTGGCGGGGTCACGAGTAGTGGTGGTGGTGGTTGAGTTGGTGGTGGTGGTGGTAATGGTGGTGGCGGTGGCGGGGGCAGGAGTAGTGGTGGTGGTGGTTGAGTTGATGGTGGTGGTTGAGTTGGCGGTAATGGTGGTGATGGAGGTAATGGTGGTGGTGGTGGCGGGGGCAGGGGCAGGGGCAGTGGTGGTTGAGTTGGTGGTGGTGGTGGTAATGGCGGTGGCGGTGGTGGGGGCAGGAGTAGGGGTGCTGATGGTGGCGGTGGTCGAGTTGGTAGTGGTCGAGTTTGTGGAGAGATGGTAATAATGGTAGTGGTGGTTGAGTTGGTTGGAGAGGTGGTAATAGTGGCAGTGGGGGCAAGAGTGGTGGTGGTGGTGATAGATGTGGAGGTGTAGTGGTGATAGATGTGGAGGTGTAGTAGTGATAGATGTGGAGGTGTAGTGGTGGTAGATGTGGAAGTGTAGTGGTGGTAGATGTGCAGGTGTAGTGGTGATAGATGTGGAGGTGTAGTGGTGATAGATGTGGAGGTGTAGTGGTGGTAGATGTGGAAGTGTAGTGGTGGTAGATGTGGAGGTGTAGTGGTGATAGATGTGGAGGTGTAGTGGTGATAGATGTGGAGGTGTAGTGGTGGTAGATGTGGACGTGTAGTAGTGGTAGATGTGGAGGTGTAGTAGTGGTAGATGTGGAGGTGTAGTAGTGGTAGATGTGGAGGTGTAGTAGTGGTAGATGTGGAGGTGTAGTGGTGGTAGATGTGGACGTGTAGTAGTGCTAGATGTGGAGGTGTAGTGGTGATAGATGTGGAGGTGTAGTGGTGGTAGATGTGGAGGTGTAGTAGTGGTAGATGTGGAGGTGTAGTGGTGGTAGATGTGGAGGTGTAGTGGTGCTAGATGTGGAGGTGTAGTGGTGGTAGATGTGGAGGTGTAGTAGTGCTAGATGTGGAGGTGTAGTGGTGATAGATGTGGAGGTGTAGTGGTGGTAGATGTGGAGGTGTAGTAGTGCTAGATGTGGAGGTGTAGTGGTGGTAGATGTGGAGGTGTAGTGGTGCTAGATGTGGAGGTGTAGTGGTGGTAGATGTGGAGGTGTAGTAGTGCTAGATGTGGAGGTGTAGTGGTGGTAGATGTGGAGGTGTAGTAGTGCTAGATGTGGAGGTGTAGTGGTGGTAGATGTGGAGGTGTAGTGGTGCTAGATGTGGAGGTGTAGTGGTGGTAAATGTGGAGGTGTAGTAGTGCTAGATGTGGAGGTGTAGTGGTGATAGATGTGGAGGTGTAGTGGTGCTAGATGTGGAGGTGTAGTGGTGGTAGATGTGGAGGTGTAGTGGTGGTAGATGTGGAGGTGTAGTGGTGATAGATGTGGAGGTGTAGTGGTGATAGATGTGGAGGTGTAGTGGTGGTAGATGTGGAGGTGTAGTGGTGGTAGATGTGGAGGTGTAGTGGTGATAGATGTGGAGGTGTAGTGGTGCTAGATGTGGAGGTGTAGTGGTGATAGATGTGGAGGTGTAGTGGTGATAGATGTGGAGGTGTAGTGGTGCTAGATGTGGAGGTGTAGTGGTGGTAAATGTGGAGGTGTAGTAGTGCTAGATGTGGAGGTGTAGTGGTGATAGATGTGGAGGTGTAGTGGTGGTAGATGTGGAGGTGTAGTAGTGTTAGATGTGGAGGTGTAGTAGTGATAGATGTGGAGGTGTAGTGGTGATAGATGTGGAGGTGTAGTGGTGGTAGATGTGGAGGTGTAGTGGTGATAGATGTGGAGGTGTAGTGGTGATAGATGTGGAGGTGTAGTGGTGATAGATGTGGAGGTGTAGTGGTGATAGATGTGGAGGTGTAGTGGTGGTAGATGTGGAGGTGTAGTGGTGATAGATGTGGAGGTGTAGTGGTGATAGATGTGGAGGTGTAGTGGTGGTAGATGTGGAGGTGTAGTGGTGATATATGTAAATGTGTAGTGGTGATAGATGTGGAAAAAGCCATGCAACAAATAGTCAAAAAGAAAGCAACGAAAACGGTTGCATCCCAATAAACTGGAACGATATGGAATGACCTGAACCAGACTAAATTGGATTGAGGGATTCAGTATTGAACACTCATAAAGTGTAACAAGAATGACTGAAACTGAATGAAATGTAATGAAAACCAAGGAACACATTTGGACAAAGAAAAAGGAGTGGTACACAATGAATGGAGACGAGAAAGGCAGACAGAAGACTGACTGAAACAACTGAGAAATTTAAAGTAAATAGACAACAAAGGTCCGCACGGAAGTGACGTCACAAAGAGGGCGTGTCTTACTGGAGAAGCAGGCCACGCCCACATCCTCGTTGTGCTGGCAGTCCGACGAGCCCCAGGGGGCGTAGCTGCAGCTGACCAATCCCTGGGCTCCAGTTGGACAGTTGACCTCGTCCAGCCAAATGATCCCTGACCCAGGACCGTAGGCGGAGTTTGGCCGTGCTTCAGCCCGCACCCTGGCGATAGAGAGTGTTGTTCCTTGCTTGGCCATCGTACGGAACTAAATGTGTGTGACTTTGCTTGGCCATCGTACGGAACTAAATGTGTGTGACTTTGCTTGGCCATCGTACGGAACTAAATGTATGTGACTTTGCTTGGCCATCGTACGGAACTAAATGTATGTGACTTTGCTTGGCCATCGTACGTACGGAACTAAATGTGTGTGACTTTGCTTGGCCATCGTACGGAACGAAATGTTGTGTGACTTTGTCTGACTTCGCTTGGACCATCATAAGGAACTGATTGTGTGTGACTTTGCTTGGATCATCGTACGGAACTAAATGTGTGTGACTTTGTGTGACTTCGCTTGGAACATTGTAAGGAACTGACTGTGTGTGACTTTGCTTGGACCATCGTAAGGAACTGAATGTGTGTGACTTTGCTTGGCCATCTTACGGAACTGAATGTGTGTGACTTTGCTAGGCCATCGTACGGAAGTGACTGTGTGACTTTGCTTGGACCATCGTACGGAACTGACTGAGTGTGTGTGACTTTGCTAGGCCATCGCACGGAAGTGACTGTGTGACTTTGCTTGGACCATCGTACGGAACTGACTGAGTGTGTGTGACTTTACTTGGCCATCGTACGGAACTGAATGTGTGTGACCTTGCTTGGCCATCATACGGAACTGAATGTGTGTGACTTTGCTTGGACCATCGTACGGAACTGACTGAGTGTGTGTGACTTTGCTTGGCCATCGTACGGAACTGAATGTGTGTGACTTTGCTTGGACCATGGTACGGAACTGACTGAGTGTGGGTGACTTTGCTTGGCCATCGTACGGAACTGAATGTGTGTGACTTTGCTTGGACCATCGTACGGAACTGAATGTGTGTGACTTTGCTTGGACCATCGTACGGAACTGACTGAATGTGTGTGACTTTGCTTGGCCATCGTACGGAACTGAATGTGTGTGACTTTGCTTGGACCATCGTACGGAACTGAATGTGTGTGACTTTGCTTGGACCATCGTACGGAACTGACTGAATGTGTGTGAGCTTGCTTGGCCATCGTATGAAACCAAAGATTATAGGTTACACAAAGATAGTTCATGCCGAGCTTTTGCTCTTTGAAGTTACAAGCAGCTCAAATTGCAGCGCCCCAAGCGGCTAGCACCAAAGGGTTAGCTTCTGCGCATGTGCGTGATATTGTAGTCCGTTTCAACATTGCACATTTAAAATGGTGGACATAGTCTCGCTTCGCGCAGAAAAAGCTGAATTTGGGGACACTAGAAACCCCATCCAAAGAAAATGTAAACCATGAACAGCATTAATTTATCAAAGCTGTATGTTGAATGCATCAAAAGGTATTGAAAGCTCCTACTTTTTAACAATCGAAATGCAGGTCACTCGCAGAACCACGTGTGCACGGGTCGACGTGATTGCAACGTTTGGTGACCCTGTTTTCTCTGTGTTAAAAATTATTATTCTTCAAATCGGTCAAATAGTGACGTCACTCGTTCTTCAACCTTGGTAGTTGATGACGTTATCGGAAATTTTAGAATTAGTGGTCACTCCAAACCTGTGTTTTCCCACCATGTTTGTGCGAAGTCTCCACTAAATCCTATAATCATGTGACTAAATACAGTGCAATGTTGAAACGGACTATAGGCATCTCCTTTGGTGCTAGCCGCTTGGGGCGCAACGTGTCTCGATCCTCACGAGAATGAGCTAATGAACTATCTTTGTGTAACCTATAATCTTTGATGGAACTGAGTGTGTGTGACTTTGCTTGGCCATCGTACGGAACTGACTGAATGTGTGTGACCTTGCTTGGACCATCGTACGAAACTGAATGTGTGTGACCTTGCTTGGCCCTCGTACGGAACTAACTGAATGCGTGTGACCTTGCTTGGCCATCGTATGGAAGTGAGTGTGTGTGACTTTGCTTGGCCATCGTACGGAACTGACTGAATAAACGTGACCTTGCTTGGACCATCGTTGGCAACTGACTGAATGTGTGTGACCTTGCTTGGACCATCGTACGGAACTAAATGTGTGTGACCTTGCTTGGCCATCGTACGGAACTGACTGAGTGTGTGTGACCTTGCTTGGACCATCGTACGGAACTGACTGAATGTGTGTGACCTTGCTTGGCCATCGTACGCAACTGACTGAATGTGTGTGACCTTGCTTGGCCATCGTACGAAACTGACTGAATGTGTGTGACCTTGCTTGGCCATCGTACGCAACTGACTGAATGTGTGTGACCTTGCTTGGCCATCGTACGAAACTGACTGAATGTGTGTGACCTTGCTTGGCCATCGTACGCAACTGACTGAATGTGTGTGACCTTGCTTGGACCATCGTACGGAACTGAATGTGTGTGACCTTGCTTGGACCATCGTACGGAACTGAATGTGTGTGACCTTGCTTGGCCATCGTACGGAACTGACTGAGTGTGTGTGACCTTGCTTGGACCATCGTACGGAACTGAATGTGTGTGACCTTGTTTGGCCATCGTACGGAACTGAATGTGTGTGACTTTGTTTGGCCATCGTACGGAACTGAATGTGTGTGACTTTGTTTGGCCATCGTACGGAACTGACTGAATGTGTGTGACCTTGCTTGGACCATCGTACGGAACTGAATGTGTGTGACCTTGTTTGGCCATCGTACGGAACTGAATGTGTGTGACTTTCTTTGGCCATCGTACGGAACTGACTGAATGTGTGTGACCTTGCTTGGCCATCGTACGGAACTGAATGTGTGTGACCTTGCTTGGACCATCGTACGGAACTGAATGTGTGTGACTTTGTTTGGCCATCGTAGGGAACTGACTGAATGTGTGTGACCTTGCTTGGACCATCGTTAGCAACTGACTGAATGTGTGTGACCTTGCTTGGCCATCGTACGGAACTGACTGAATGTGTGTGACCTTGCTTGGCCATCGTACGGAACTGACTGAATGTGTGTGACCTTGCTTGGGCCATCGTACGGAACTGAATGTGTGTGACCTTGTTTGGCCATCGTACGGAACTGAATGTGTGTGACTTTGTTTGGCCATCGTACGGAACTGAATGTGTGTGACTTTGTTTGGCCATCGTACGGAACTGACGGAATGTGTGTGACCTTGCTTGGACCATCGTACGCAACTGACTGAATGTGTGTGACCTTGCTTGGACCATCGTACGGAACTGAATGTGTGTGACCTTGCTTGGACCATCGTACGGAACTGAATGTGTGTGACCTTGCTTGGACCATCGTACGGAACTGACTGAATGTGTGTGACCTTGCTTGGACCATCGTACGGAACTGAATGTGTGTGACCTTGCTTGGACCATCGTACGGAACTGAATGTGTGTGACCTTGCTTGGACCATCGTACGCAACTGACTGAATGTGTGTGACCTTGCTTGGACCATCGTACGGAACTGAATGTGTGTGACCTTGCTTGGCCATCGTACGGAACTGACTGAATGTGTGTGACCTTGCTTGGACCATCGTACGGAACTGAATGTGTGTGACCTTGTTTGGCCATCGTACGGAACTGAATGTGTGTGACTTTGTTTGGCCATCGTACGGAACTGAATGTGTGTGACTTTGTTTGGCCATCGTACGGAACTGAATGTGTGTGACCTTGCTTGGCCATCGTACGGAACTGAATGTGTGTGACCTTGCTTGGACCATCGTACGGAACTGAATGTGTGTGACCTTGCTTGGCCATCG
>JAWQFJ010023645.1:37500-40000 GCA_034096865.1 Theodoxus fluviatilis | reverse complement strand
CTCACTCACTCACTCACTCACTCACTCACTCACTCACTCACTCACTCACTCACTCACTCACTCACTCACTCACTCACTCACTCACTCACTCACTCACTCACTCACTCACTCACTCACTCACTCACTCACTCACTCACTCACTCACTCACTCACTCACTCACTCACTCACTCACTCACTCACTCACTCACTCACTCACTCACTCACTCACTCACTCACTCACTCACTCACTCACTCACTCACTCACTCACTCACTCACTCACTCACTCACTCACTCACTCACTCACTCACTCACTCACTCACTCACTCACTCACTCACTCACTCACTCACTCACTCACTCACTCACTCACTCACTCACTCACTCACTCACTCACTCACTCACTCACTCACTCACTCACTCACTCACTCACTCACTCACTCACTCACTCACTCACTCACTCACTCACTCCTCACTTACTCACTCACTCACTCACTCACTCACTCACTCACTCACTCACTCACTCACTCACTCACTCACTCACTCACTCACGTCACTCACTCACTCACTCACTCACTCACTCACTCACTCACTCACTCACTCACTCACTCACTCACTCACTCACTCACTCACTCACTCACTCACTCACTCACTCACTCACTCACTCACTCACTCACTCACTCACTCACTCACTCACTCACTCACTCACTCACTCACTCACTCACTCACTCACTCACTCACTCACTCACTCACGTCACTCACTCACTCACTCACTCACTCACTCACTCACTCACTCACTCACTCACTCACTCACTCACTCACTCACTCACTCACTCACTCACTCACTCACTCACTCACTCACTCACTCACTCACTCACTCACTCACTCACTCACTCACTCACTCACTCACTCACTCACTCACTCACTCACTCACTCACTCACGCACTCATGCACTTTCACTCACTGACAAGGTTCCTGTTGTTCAAGGGAACATGCAACTCTCCACTCAGCGGAGGCAATGGAAGAGGGTCAACAGAAGTGCCAACTTGTCCTTCAGTCAGCAGGTGACAAGGGAGTGCGGCCCTGCTGTCAACACTTCCATATGCTCCGTCACGTGAACTGACTAGTACGTAAACGGATGCGGAAGGTCAGGAGTTGGGTACTCATTCCTACTCTGTCTCTCTCTGCATTCGTTCCTTGCCCATTCAAACGTGTCCCAACAGGTTGTAAGCACCAACAAGCTTCATTTATTCTCCTTCTGTCCTTTCATTCGTCCCAATCACTAAGATTTTCGAAGCTGCCTGTAAACAGTGATCAAACATCTTCATTCGTCCCTCTGTCTTTCCTTTCATTCCACTCACTAGGGTTTTTCGAGCTGTCTGCAGACAAACAGACATCATCATTCGTCCTGACTTTTCATTCGATCCACTCACTAGGGTTTTCCGAGCTGTCGGCAGACAAACATACATCTTCATTCGTGCCTCTTTCTTTTTTTCATTCGTTCAACTCACTAGGGTTTTCCGAGCTGTCTGCAGACGACCCTGGCAGCGTTGGCGTCAAAGCCGTCATCACAGACGGAACCCCAGGCCCCCGCCACCTGGATCTCCACCCGCCCAGAGTTCGCGTCAGGCTGGATGCCCGCCAGGCGTATGGACACCACCGCTGCCAAGGTCAAGGACAGGGGTCAAGGTAAATAAGAGTCAAGGTTGTGCAGAGGTCAAAGGCACGGCAAGTCAGTGCAGAGCACACGTGTCGAGACAACAAGACGCCAAATGTTGTCGTGTTGCGCCCTGGCGGCTCCCCCATGGTGTCACGAGTCTCACGACTGACCAAGGATGAGGTCAAAGTCACGCAGAGGTGACTGGAACGGGTCAAGGTCACGAGGTAAGCACTCCTAAGGTGTAGGAATGTCCATGCAGACAGAGCTGTACAGGTACAGGTGTAGGGGTGTCCATGCAGACAGAGCTGTACATGTACAGGTGTAGGAGTGTCCATGCAGACAGAGCTGTACAGGTGTAGGGGTGTCCATGCAGACAGAGCTGTACAGGTGTAGGGGTGTCCATGCAGACAGAGCTGTACAGGTGTAGGGGTGTCCATGCAGACAGAGCTGTACAGGTACAGGTGTAGGGGTGTCCATGCAGACAGAGCTGTACAGGTGTAGGGGTGTCCATGCAGACAGAGCTGTACAGGTACAGGTGTAGGGGTGTCCATGCAGACAGAGCTGTACAGGTACAGGTGTAGGGGTGTCCATGCAGACAGAGCTGTACAGGTGTAGGGGTGTCCATGCAGACAGAGCTGTACAGGTACAGGTGTAGGGGTGTCCATGCAGACAGAGCTGTACAGGTGTAGGGGTGTCCATGCAGACAGAGCTGTACAGGTGTAGGGGTGTCCATGCAGACAGAGCTGTACAGGTACAGGTGTAGGGGTGTCCATGCAGACAGAGCTGTACAGGTACAGGTGTACGGGTGTCCATGCAGACAGAGCTGTACAGGTACAGGTGTAGGGGTGTCCATGCAGACAGAGC
>JAWQFJ010023645.1:27500-30000 GCA_034096865.1 Theodoxus fluviatilis | reverse complement strand
AGCTCCACTGTCACCCAGCTTCACTGTCACTCAGCTCCACTGTCACTCAGCTCCTGGCACCCAGCTTCACTGTCACTCAGCTCCTGGCACCCAGCTCCACTGTCACTCAGCTCCTGGCACCCAGCTCCACTGTCACTCAGCTCCTGGCACCCAGCTTCACTGTCACTCAGCTTCACTGTCACTCAGCTCCACTGTCACTCAACTTCACTGGCACTCAGCTCCACTGGCACTCAGCTCCACTGTCACTCAGCTCCACTGTCACTCAGCTCCACTGGCACTCAGCTCCACTGTCACTCAGCTTCACTGTCACTCAGCTTCACTGGCACTCAGCTCCACTGGCACTCAGCACCACTGTCACTCAGCTCCACTGTCACTCAACACCACTGTCACTCAGCTCCACTGTCACTCAGCTCCACTATCACTCAGCTCCACTGTCACTCAGCTCCACTGTCACTCAGCTCCACTATCACTCAGCTCCACTGTCACTCAGCTCCACTGTCACTCAGCTCCACTATCACTCAGCTCCACTGTCACTCAGCTCCACTGTCACACAACCCACCTTTTCAAGGACCTGCAGTAAACTAATCAACCTGTCTGACAGCAACCTGTCAAAGGTAACATTGACAGGGCACAGTCCGCTCCTCACAACACCCTCACGCCTGTCATGCCCTCTCATCCTCAGTAGTCCAGTCCACACACCTGTCACACTACACACCTGTCACACTACACACCTGTCACACTACACACCTGTCACTCTACACACCTGTCACATTACACACCTGTCACTCTACACACCTGTCACTCTGCACACCTGTCACTCTACACACCTGTCACACTACACACCTGTCACTCTACACACCTGTCACACTACACACCTGTCACTCTGCGCATCTGTCACTGTACACACCTGGCACTGTACACGCCTGTCACTCTGCGCACCTGTCACTGTACACACCTGTCACTCTACGCATCTGTCACTGTACCCACCTGTCACTGTACACACCTGTCATTGTACACACATGTCGATCTGCACATAGGTCACAGAACACATATGTCACTGTACACATATGCCACTGCGCACGCCAGTCACTGTACACACCTGTCACTGTACACACCTGTCACTGTACACTCATGTCACACTATAAACCTGTCACTGTTCACACCTGTCACACTAATAACCTGTCACTATACACACCTCTCACACTACACACCTGTCACTATACGTACCTGTCACACTATGCACATGTCACTCTACACACCTGTCACTCTACATACCTGTCACAACACACACACATCGCACTACACACCTGTCACTCTACACACCCATCACTCTTCACACCTGTCACTCTACACACCTGTCACACTATAAACCTGGCAGTCCACACACCTGTCACTCTACACACCTGTCACACTATAAACCTGTCACTCTACACACCCATCACTCTACACACCTATCACACTTCAAACCTGCCACTCTATACACCTGTCACACTATAAACCTGGCACTCTGCACTCCTTTCACTCTACACACCCATCACTCTACACACATATCACACTACAAACCTGCCACTCTATACACCTGTCACACTATAAACCTGGCACTCTACACACCCATCACTCTACACGCCTATCACACTTCAAACCTGCCACTCTATACACCTGTCACACTATAAACCTGGCACTCAACACTCCTGTCACTCTACACACCTGCCATGCAGACGACGCCTGCGTCTTCCGAGTGTTGACAGTCGCTTGACCCCCAGAAAGAGTGGCGGCAAAGGTCAATGTTGGCCTCGTTTCCGTTGCAGATGACGTCATCCAGCAGGATTGGCATAGAGTCGATTCCCGCGCCGAAGAAAGCATTAGTCCTGGCCTGTGCTCCAGAGCTGTGGTGAGACATGTGTTGTGTGTGTGTGTCAAGGGTGTGTCGCCATACACACGTGTTGTGTGTGTGTCAAGGGTGTGTCGCCATACACACATGCTGTGTGTGTGTCAAGGGTGTGTCGCCATACACATGTGTTGTGTGTGTGTCAAGGGTGTGTCGCCATACACACATGTGTTGCGTGTGTGTCAAGGGTGTGTCGCCATACACACATGTTGTGTGTGTGTCAAGGGTGTGTCGCCATACACATGTGTTGTGTGTGTGTGTCAAGGGTGTGTCGCCATACACACATGTGTTGTGTGTGTGTCAAGGGTGTGTCGCCATACACACACGTGTTGTGTGTGTGTCAAGGGTGTGTCGCCATACACACATGTTGTGTGTGTGTCAAGGGTGTGTCGCCATACACATGTGTTGTGTGTGTGTCAAGGGTGTGTCGCCATACACACATGTGTTGCGTGTGTGTCAAGGGTGTGTCGCCATACACACATGTGTTGCGTGTGTGTCAAGGGTGTGTCGCCATACACACATGTGTTGCGTGTGTGTCAAAGGTGTGTCGCCATACACATGTGTTGTGTGTGTGTCAAGGGTGTGTCGCCATACACACATGTGTTGTGTGTG
>JAWQFJ010023645.1:20000-25000 GCA_034096865.1 Theodoxus fluviatilis | reverse complement strand
AATCAGGCACATCATAATCATAATTTTTTTTCATTAAGACACATTTATTGAATTGTAAATGCTTATGAAAAGGCAATATGTTGAGTTCCTTCATTTTGTCATTTGTAGATAGTGAACTATCCGTTATCATAAGCTTAGAAGCTCTTCGATACAATGACTTCAGCCTTTTCAAGTTAGCGTCACTACAGCCATCCCAAATTGTTGACGCATAATTAATGTGAGATAAAAAGAGAGAGAGACAGAGAGACGCAGATAGAGAGAGAGAAAGAGAGAGAGAGACGCAGAGAGAGAGAGAGAGAGAGAGAGAGACAGAGAGACAGAGAGACAGAGAGACGCAGATAGAGAGAGAGAAAGAGAGAGAGACGCAGAGAGAGAGAGAGAGAGAGACGCAGAGAGAGAGAGAGAGAGAGAGAGAGGTCTACTCACGAGGACAAATGACAGCCACATCCTCGGAGTGCTGACAGTTGGAGTTGCCCCAGCCCGCGTGTGCACACAGGGCCAGACTGGCCTCGCTTCCCGTGCAGTCCACGTCGTCCAGCCAGATCTGACCCGTGGCGGACCCGAAGCTGGAGCTGGTCTGCACGTAGACGCTGCCGCTGTTGAGCGTCAGGAAGAGAGAGAGAGAGGGGAAAAAAGAATAAATGCCATGAGCGAGTCTCGCAAGCGACGGTCAGAGGCGAGCAAATGTCATGGAGTTGAAACTGACCCAATCCCCTGTCTGAATACGGCCATGTTGAAATGAGACGCTCCACAGGTGACCTTGACCCCGAGTGGCAAGGGAAATCTGCACCCGAGAAGGAATTGGGGGAACTTTGCGCCGTTGTGAATGGCTCCAGTGTGGAGCTTCATTTACTGGGTTAGAGACAATTTCCGTTTTTGAAAGTTATCCCACCCTTTTCTCACAAGACTGTGTGCATTTCATGTGCTCCTCTCCGTCTTTCCAATAACGTATTTCAGATACGTAGCCGCACTTAATTTGCCTCAGTGGAAGTTCCCTTGCGAACCGTCAGAGGCAGCCTTTACGGTCCGATCTCTCCTCATACCAAAGTGACCACCAGCCTCGCCCCCTCAACATCCATAGACAGCCAGCCATTCAGTCAGCCATTCAGTCAGCCAGCTAACCAGCCAGCTAGCCAGCCAGCTAGCCCCGCCCCTCTGCCCCACCCCTCTGCCCCACCCCTCTGCCCCGCTCCTCTGCCCCACCCCTCTGCCCCACCACCCCACTCCGCCCCTGCCCCACCCCCCTGCCCCACCCCTCTGCCCCGCCCCTCTGCCCCGCCCCTCTGCCCCGCTCCTGCCCCACCCCTGTGCCCCGCCCCTGTGCCCCGCCCCTGTGCCCCGCCCCTCTGCCCCGCCCCTCTGCCAAACCCCTCTGCCCCACCCCTCTGCCCCGCTCCTGCCCCACCCCTCTGCCCCGCCCCTCTGCCCCGCCCCTCTGTCCCGCCCCCGGGCCCAGCCTACCTGCCGAAGCCCAGCTGGTTGCAGACCACGGCAGCGTCATTGCTGTCGAAGCTGTCGTCACAGACGGAGCCCCAGGTGCCGTTGTACTCCACCATCAGCCTGCCCTCCCACGGCCCCGACCCACCCACCAGCGTCACGTTCACCTGTGTGGTCGCTGCAACACACATCACGTACACTGTGTGGTCACTGCAACACACAACGTCACGTACACTGTGTGCTCACTGCAACACACATCACGCACACTCTGTGGTCGCTGCAACACACAACATCACGTACACTCTGTGGCCGCTGCAACACACAACATCACGTTCACCTGTGTGGTCACTGCAACCCACAACGCCACGTTCACCTCTGTGGTCGCTGCAACACACAACGTCACGTTCACCTGTGTGGTCGCTGCAACACACAACGTCACGTTCACCTATGTGGTCGCTGCAACACACAACATCACGTTCACCTGTGTGGTCGCTGCAACACACAACGTCACGCACACCTGTGTGGTCGCTGCTACACACAACGTCACGTACACTGTGTGGTCACCACAACACACAACATCACGTTCACCTGTGTGGTCGCTGCAACACACAACATCACGTAAACTGTGTGGTCGCTGCAACACATAACGTCACTTTCACCTGTGTGCTCACTGCAACAAACAACGTCAGGTACACTGTGTGCTCACTGCAACACACAACTTCACGTAAACTGTGTGGTCACTGCAACATACAACATCACGTTCATATTTGTGCCCCCTGCAACACACTACGTCACGTACTCTGTGTCCTCACTGCAACACACAACGTCACGTTCACCTGTGTGGTCACTGCAACACACAACGTCACGTACACTGTGTGGTTGCTGCAACACACAACGTCACATTCACTGTGTGGTCACTACAATTACGTCATGTACACTGTGTGGTCACTGCAACACACAACGCCACGTTCACCTGTGTGGTCACTGCAACACACAACGTCACGTACACTGTGTGGTCACTGCAACACACAACATCACGTTCACCGGTGTGGTCACTGCGACACGTACACACAACGTCACGTTCACCGGTGTGGTCACCACAACACACAACGTCACGTACACTGTGTGGTCACTGCAACACACAACATCACGTTCACCGGTGTGGTCACTGCAACACACAACGTCACGTACACTGTGTGCTCACTGCAACACACAACGCCACGTACACTGTGTGCTCACTGCAACACACAACATCACGTTCACCGGTGTGGTCACTGCAACACACAACGTCACGTACACTGTGTGCTCACTGCAACACACAACGTCGCGTACACTGTGTGCTCACTGCAACTCACAACTTCACATAAACTGTGTGGTCAGTGCAACACACACCATCACGTTCATATTTGTGCCCCCTGCATCACATTACGTCACGTACTCTGTGTGCCCGCTGCAACACACAACGTCACGTTCACCTGTGTGCTCACTGCAACACACAACGTCACGTTCACCTGTGTGCTCACTGCAACACACAACATCACGTTCACCTGTGTGGTCACTGCAGCACACAACGTCACGTACACTGTGGTCACTTCAACATACGTCATGTACACCGTGTGGTCACTGCAACACACAATGTCACGTACACTGTGTGGTCACTACAACACACAATGTCACGTACACTGTGTGGTCACTACAACAAACGTCACGTACACTGTGTGGTCACTGCAACACACAACGTCGCGTACACCGTGTACTCACTGCAACACACAACGTCACGTACACTGCGTGGTCACTGCAACACACAACGTCACGTTCACCTGTGTGGTCACTACAACATACAACGTCACATACACTGTGGTCACTACAACATACGTCATGTACACTGTGTGATCACTGCAACACACAACGTCACGTACACTGCGTGGTCACCACAACACACAACGTCACGTACACTGTGTGGTCACCACAACACACAACGTCACGTTCACCTGTGTGGTCACTACAACATACAACGTCACATACACTGTGGTCACTACAACATACGTCACGTACACTGCTTGGTCACTGCAACACACAAAGTCACGTACACTGTGTGGTCACTGCAACACACAACGTCGCGTACACCGTGTACTCACTGCAACACACAACGTCACGTACACTGCGTGGTCACTGCAACACACAACATCACGTTCACCTGTGTGCTCACTGCAACAAACATCGTCACGTTCACCTGTGTGCTCACTGCAACAAACAACGTCAGGTACACTGTGCTCACTGCAACACACAACGTCACGTACACTGTGTGGTCGCTGCAACACACAACGTCACGTACACTGTGTGGTCACTACAACACACGTCACGTACAATGTGTGGTCACCACAACACACAGCATCGCGTACACTGTGTGGTCACTGCAACACACAACGTCACGTACACTGTGTGGTCATTGCAACACACAACATCACGTACACTGTGTGATCACTGCAACACACAACGTCACGTACACCGTGTGGTTATCGCGACACAGGGGCACCATGCTTGCAGTTGGAGACCATCTGGGACAGCCTTGCCCAAAATGTGATTATTTGCATTGCCTTGTGTGTCTTGATACCGTGAAAGAGATACTTCACTTGTCTGTTCGATTTCTAGTTCCTGAGCATGAGCACTGTACGCAATTTCAAGCAAGAAACTTCTTTAAACTGATCTTAACATAATCATATCGGTGTAGTTGCTGATAATCTCAACCAGATTTCAGAAGCCAACATTTTTAGTGTTATGCAGTAATAATCGTTTTCCTTTCCGCTCTGGGGGCAAAACTAATGTTTCACCACAGAAGCGGAGAATGCAAAGAGTTTGAACTTTTCAGTTTGACAGACGAGCTATGACTACGTGAAAATCCAGCCACACTCCGGCTGCAGCATACGTCACTGATGACGGAGCCTGACTGGTGACGTCATACCGTCCTGACAGATGACGCCGGCGTCCTCGTTGTGCTGACAGTTGGGCTGCGAAGAGAAGGTGCAGGCGGCCAGGGTCAGCTCCGTGCCCACACACACCACGTCATCCAGCAACACCGCCCCCGTCCCCGCCCCGAAACCAGCAGTGCGCACCGCCACCGCGCCTGACCTGTGACACGGCCGTGCAACATGACGTAGTTAGATGACGTCATCTTTCTTTCTTACGTGACGTGACAGCTATGGAGTTTCTTCCAACCAGACGCGTGTGGCACGCCACAGTTAAATCTCTGTTTGTCTGTCTGTCTGTCTGTCTGTCTGTCTGTCTGTCTGTCTGTCTGTCTGTCTGTCTGTCTGTCTGTCTCTCTGTCTGTCTGTCCGTCTGTCTGTCTGTCAGTCTGTGTGTCTGTCTGTCTGTATGTCTGTCTGTCTGTCTGTCTGTCTCTCTGTCTGTCTGTCTGTCTGAGTGTATGTCTGTGTGTCTGTCTGAGTGTGTGTCTGTCTGTCTGTCTGTCTGTCTGTCTGTCTGTCTGTCTGTCTGTCTGTCTGTCTGTCTGTCTGTGTGTCTGTCTGTGTGTCTGTCTGTCTGTCTGTCTGTCTGTCTGT
>JAWQFJ010023645.1:10000-15000 GCA_034096865.1 Theodoxus fluviatilis | reverse complement strand
CTGCCTCACAAGCCTTCCTCAACGTGCTGTGTTCCACTGCCTGCCTCACAAGCCTTCCTCACCGTGCTGTGTTCCACTGCCTGCCACACAAGCCTTCCTCACCGTGCTGTGTTCTACTGCCTGCCTCACAAGCCTTCCTCACCGTGCTGTGTTCCTCTGCCTGCCTCACAAGCCTTCCTCACCGTGCTGTGTTCCACTGCCTGCCTCACAAGCCTTCCTCATCGTGCTGTGTTCCACTGCCTGCCTCACAAGCCTTCTCACCTTTGTGTTCCACTGCCTGCCTCACAAGCCTTATTCACTGTGCTGTGTTCCACTGCCTGCCTCACAAGCCTTATTCACTGTGCTGTGTTCCACTGCCTGCCTCACAAGCCTTCCTCACCGTGCTGTGTTCCACTGCCTGCCTCACTTTATCCGGTTTAGATTTGGAGTGAATGAATTACCTGGTAACAAGCAATCTATGCGCAGTCACAATATAGAATAACGTTGACTCCTTTGTGGAGAAATTGAGAATGAGAAACATTTTCTATTTCATTGTCCTTTGTATAATGATATACGCAATAAATACATAACTGAATACATCAAATGTCCAGAAGCTGCTGATGCCACCTTTTTGATAGATGGACGTGGATACATGAAAGCACGCAAGGTAGCAATGTATCTTTATTATGCCTTCCGATTACGAGACCAATTTCTTGCTAGTTTAGAACAAGACCATTAACAATAATGTTATGATGAAAGAATGTACGTTAATACTATATTTATTATATATCTATTGTTTGTCACTGATATGAACTAGCCAATGTGTTCACTTGGATTGTACGCCTTGTTTCAAATTGTGGCTCAAGTATACTGGCTCCTCAAAACGAAGCAAGTCATGTACAGGTATGTATTGTTGTGATGGGCCGGTAGCCTGAATAATAAAATCAATCAATCGATCAATCAATCAATCAATCTCTCTCCCTCCCCCCCTCTATTTCTCTGTCTTTCTCTCTGTCTCTCTCTCTCTGTCTCTCTCTCTTTCTCTCTGTCTATCTCTCTCTCTATCTCTCTCTCTTTCTCTCTCTCTCTCTTTCTCTCTCTCTTTCTCTCTCTTTCTCTCTCTCTCTCTCTCTCTCTCTCTCTCTCTCTCTCTCTCTCTTTCTCTATCTCTTTCTCTCTCTTTCTTTCTCTCTCTCTCTCTCTCTCTCTCTCTCTCTCTCTCTCTCTCTCTCTCTCCCCACCTACTTGGAAAATCCCAGCATGCGACAGAAGACCGTTGCTTCATTGGCGTCGAAGCCATCGTCACAGACGGAGCCCCACACCCCGAACACCTGCAGCTCCACGCGGCCCTGGAACCGCGTCAGTCCTCCCACCAGACGCGCGTTCACCTGTCCGCTGGGGCCTGCAATCACCGCGGCACGCATGAACGGGTTTCGCATTTTGTGGATAGGCAATCCTAAACAAGTCAATGCAATCCAGAGCAATCCAAAGGAGTCCAAAGCAATCCTACGCAAGCCAAAGCAAGCCAAAGCAGTCCTAAGCAAGCCACAGCAGTCCTACGCAAGCCAAAGCAGTCCTAAGCAAGCCAAAGCAGTCCAAAGCAATCCAAAGCAGTCCCAAGCAAACCAACGCAGTCCAAAGCAGTCCAAAGCAATCAAAAGCAATCCAAAGCAGTCCAAAGCAATCCACAACAAGCCAAAGCAATCCAAAGCAGTCCAAAGCAATCCACAGCAATCCACAGCAATTCAAAGTAATCCAAAGCAATCCAAAGCAGTCCAAAGCAGTCCAAAGCAAGTCAAAGCAAACCAAAGCAATCCACAGCAATTCAAAGTAATCCAAAGCAATCCAAAGCAGTCCAAAAGGCATTTCCGGTCTTTTTCAAGGAGGTCGCTGTAATTACATGTAGCGTCGAGTCAGTCCGTGTTCCCCGGAATCCGTCTCCAGAACCTGACGCTGTGTAGCGTGGAAAATAGTAACCCGTGGAAAACAGTAACGGAAGTCATCGCAGAGTTATCTGCGAGGGATTTTCTGAAAATTCAACTCTAAAAAGAGACGGCACCCGCCACTCCGCCTGACTGACTTGGCACGCCCGGGGAGTTATGCTAAGATCCGGCCGCGTTAATATATCTGCGTTTTGTGACAAACGTCTTTCTCGGCGGTACTGTACTCCATGCACCTTAACGGTGCGCGTGATTCGGGTGTAATCTTAAGCTAAACGACGTTTATTGGCGCTGCTGAAATGGTCGAAGTCGGAAACATTCGGAACGTCGTTTAGCTTAAGATTACACCCGAATCACGCGCCCGTTAAGGTGCATGGAGTACAGTACCGCCGAGCAAGACGTTTGTCACAAAACGCAGATATATTTACGCGGCCGGATCTTAGCATAACTCCCCGGGCGTGCCAAGTCAGTCAACGGTCGCGTTTTATAAAACCAGACTACAAACAGACTACAGGGAGGTGACTCCCATATTATTTCCGGCAGGGGAGACGGCTTTACAGGGGGGAAAACTTTTTTGAACGCTACATCATGTGTTAAACTACACAAATGCACCAAAACCTCGTAAAGCAACTAATGCGTCGTTTGTCGGAATATATTCCATGCGAAGAACAGGTGCAGGAGCGGTAAATTGCATAAAGCACGTCCCTCGCAGATAACTCTGCGATGACTTCCGTTACTGTTTTCCACGGGTTACTATTTTCCACGCTACACGCTGTCTGATTTTTTGTCCAAATGTTGAAACCGACTCCTGTGTGAATTCAGCGATCACTAATACAGGAAATGCTCTTTGGATTGCTTTGGATTGCTTTGATTGCTTCGGATTGCTTTGGATTGCTTTAGATTGCTTTGATTGCTTCGGATTGCTTCGGATTGCTTTGGATTGCTTCAAATTGCTTTAGATTGCTTTAGATTGCATTGGATTGCTTTGGACTGCTTTAGATTGCTTTGATTGCTTCGGAGTGCTTTGGATTGCTTTAGATGGCTTTGATTGCTTCGGATTGCTTTGGATTGCTTCAGATTGCTTTAGATTGCTTTAGATTGCATTGGATTGCTTCAGATTGCTTTGATTGCTTTAGATTGCATTGGATTGCTTTGGATTGCATTATATTGCTTTGATTGCTTCGGATTGCTTTGGATTGCTTTAAATTGCTTTGATTGCTTCGGATTGCTTTAGATTGCTTCAGATTGCTCGGATCGCTTTAGATTGCTTTGGATTGCTTTGATTGCTTCGGAGTGCCTTGGATTGCTTTAAATTGCTTTGATTGCTTCAGATTGCTTCAGATTGCTTTGGATTGCTTTGATTGCTTCGGAGTGCCTTGGATTGCTTTAGATTACTTTGATTGCTTCGGAGTGCCTTGGATTGCTTTGGATTGCATATCCAGAGTGCGGGAAAGCCGTCTCTGAACTACAGGTAAGTGTACACGGATGTAACAGTGAGTGACTTCTCCACCAGGACGGACTGCGCGCTGTCCACGGTTTGGTGCCGGGGCCAGACACGGGAGCCAAACCCCAAACACAGAGGAATCCTCCAATGTTCTCGTCAGATCTGGCGCCCTCGGTGCCACATCAGTTGTTGTTGTAGTTGTAGTTGTTGTTGTAGAAGTTGTTGTTGTAACTGTTGAAGTTGTAGTTGTTGGAGTTGTTGTTGAAATTGTTGAAGTTGTAGTTGTTGTAGTTGTAGTTGTAGTTGTAGTTGTAGTTGTTGTTGCTGTTGTTGTAGTAGTTGTAGTTGTAGTTGTTGTAGTTGTAGTTGTAGTTGTAGTTGTAGTTGTTGTTGTTGTAGTTGTAGTTGTTGTAGTTGTAGTTGTAGTTGTAGTTGTGGTTGTTGTTGCTGTTGTAGTTGTAGTTGTTGTAGTTGTAGTTGTAGTTGTAGTTGTAGTTGTAGTTGTAGTTGTAGTTGTTGTTGTTGTAGTTGTATTTGTTGTAGTTGTAGTTGTAGTTGTAGTTGTTGTTGTTGTAGTTGTAGTTGTAGTTGTTGTAGTTGTAGTTGTAGTTGTAGTTGTTGTTGTTGTAGTTGTAGTTGTTGTAGTTGTAGTTGTAGTTGTAGTTGTAGTTGTAGTTGTAGTTGTAGTTGTAGTTGTAGTTGTAGTTGTTGAAGTTGTTGCTGTTGTAGTTGTAGTTGTTGTAGTTGTAGTTGTAGTTGTAGTTGTAGTTGTTGAAGTTGTTGCTGTTGTAGTTGTAGTTGTTGTAGTTGTAGTTGTAGTTGTAGTTGTTGTAGTTGTAGTTGTAGTTGTTGTAGTTGTAGTTGTAGTTGTAGTTGTTGTAGTTGTAGTTGTAGTTGTTGTTGCTGTTGTAGTTGTAGTTGTTGTAGTTGTAGTTGTAGTTGTAGTTGTAGTTGTTGAAGTTGTTGTTGCTGTTGTAGTTGAAGCTGTAGCTGTAGTTGTAGTTGTTGAATTTGTTGTTGTAGTTGTAGTTGTAGTTGAAGTTGTTCTTGTTCTTGTAGTAGTTGAAGTTGTTGTTGTTGTAGTAGTTGTGGTTGTGGTTAAATTGTTGTTGTTGTAGTAGTATTTGTAGTTGAAATTGTAGTAGTAGTAGTAGTAGTAGTAGTAGCTGTTGTTGTTGTTGTTGAAGTTGTTGTTATTGTAGTTGTTGTGGTTGTAGTTGTAGTTGAAGTTTTTGTAGTTGTAGTTGTAGTAGTTGATGTTGTAGTTGAAGTTGTTGTTGTTGTAGTTGTAGTTGAAGGTGTTGTTGTTCTTGTAGTAGTTGAAGTTGTAGTAGTAGTAGTAGGAGTAGTAGTAGTTATTGCTGGTGTTGTTGTTGTTTAAGTTGTTGTTGTTGTCGTTGTTGTTGTAGTTGTAGTTGAAGTTGTTGTAGCTTTAGCAGTTGTTGTAGTTGTAATTGAAGTTGATGTAGTTATAGTAGTTGTAGTAGTAGTAGTAGTAGTAGTAGTAGTAGTCGTTGTTGTAGTAGTTGTAGTTTAATAGACGTTGTTGTTGTTGTTGTTGTTGTTGTTGGCCTTCGACAGTCGTGGCCGACCATGGCTCCTGGCCCTGGAGGTGGGTGTGGGTGGCGGACTGTTTC
>JAWQFJ010023644.1:27500-47500 GCA_034096865.1 Theodoxus fluviatilis | reverse complement strand
CGCACGTTTACACTACAACTGGAAGCTACCCTCCAGTGCTGTGTTCTGGCCGTCATCCACAATGTCGAGAACAGACCAATAGAATCCTACTTCCCGCAACACATTGTTTTTTAATCTGGAGGAGTTCTCACAGTCTTCTACAGGTGAACCCCTGCAGTGGGACACCGCGATGTCAGATGACTATTGTGTCTTCGTGGAGGAAGAACTCCTTGGCCTGGTTTTCATTCAACGTTGATAACTGCTTGCAAGCGTCCGTGATTTGTTGGTCACTGTTTCAGGTTAGTCATAAGCCACGCGGAAGCTTGCATTCGTGGCATTTAGCCGAGGAGAGGATGGCCATCAACAAATACGGATTGCATTATGGTAAGCTATCGCTGTTTACAAGAACACGGTTTTGGGAGTGTGATGCATTGCTATGACGTTTCCTTGGCATCTGTAATGAGGGTGAAATGTTCTAAAAATCTAGAGAGCGCTCTAATAGTTGTCGTTTGAAGAGCTGATTTAAACCTGATGTAAATTTGCATTGGCTCTTTCTTACAAAGAAAAATTGTTTACATTCGAAGAATAACAAGAAAAACATTTGAGTACTTGTTTCCATGTAACTTATCAATTTATTTATTTTTCCCCATCTGTCATTTCCCAAATAGGCCTATTTATTATTTTCCCGTGTCCGTCGTGTTTTTCCCATTCGTCTCGCTCTAATTAAAATTAATAGTCATTCTTCATAGTCAGCTTTCAATTTACCATGGATCGCAGTTTCGTAACGACCTGGTTTCATTTTTTCCACATCCGGCTTTGCATTTTTGACTTACTGGCCATACTTTCCCCCATCTTGTGTCACTTTTTCAGTACCTTGCTCTTTATTCCAGCGACTCGCTCTCCTTTTTTCACATTCTGCCCAGCCATGTCAACACCTTGTCCGTATCTCTCCGTGAACTGCACTATCTTTCCAACACAGTGTATCACCATGCAATTGATACCCCCTGCCCAATGTTTCGACTTTCCATGCAGTATTATATTATTTCCCCAAGTCATACATTTAGATGAAGATGCCTTTCTGCCTCACCTTTATTTACAGCACCCTACCATTTCAAATCCTTGCTCTCACTTTCCCTTTTTCATTTCTCCATCTTTTTTAATCTACCGGTGTCCTGTCTCTTGAAAATTCGCCCCACTCTTCCTCATTTCGCCACATGTCTTCAATTCCCTGGTCTGTATTTCCACATCCTATCTTGTCTTTTCATTTTCCTGTCCCATCTTTTTAATGTCCTGCCTTTTCAGTTTTCTGTCCTGTCTTTTTAATGTCCTGTCTTGTCTTTTAAATGCCTTGCCTTTGCAACTCCCTATCCTGACTTTTCAAGTCCCATTCCTGTTTTTCCAATGTCCTGCCTTTTCAATTCCCTCTCATGTTTACAATGTCTTGCCCTGTCTGTTCAATTCCATGTCCTGTCTTGGTAATGGCTTGCCCTATCTTGGCAATGTCCTGACCTGTACTTTGTGACCTGCCCTGCCTTTTCAATTTCCTGCCATGAATGTCCCTATCGTGCCCCACATTTCATTTTCTCACTCTACATTTCCATATCATCCCCTGTCTGTTTAATTTCCTATCCTATTTTCCTACCTCCTGCCCCTACCTTCAATTTCCTTCCCAACATTCTAGAGCCAGCCGTGCATTTTCCTACCTTTTCATATTCAGTTTACTCGTTCCATTTGTTTTCCCTACCATTTCAGTCATTCCACACCCTACATTCTTAATTCGCTATTGTAATTGTCCCTTCTTGATGTGTCCGTATGCTACCCTTCATTTTTACTTCTCCACTTCCACCTTTGCAGTTTCCTTACCCTAACCGTTTCATACCTGCTGCCCTCTCTACCGTCTATCTATTTTGCCTGTCATTCCCAAAATCTGACTGTTGATCTCCCACCTCAGACGATTAAAAAAAATGTATTCCAGAATTCTGAATTGTTTTCTTTCTTTTCCTCCTCCTCCCCTCTCTCTTCTTTCCTTTTTTCGTATCCACTTCCTGCAAAACTGTGACACTTGTTTCAAGTGTTCCTTTTGTTTCACCGTGTTACACAAAATAATTTCCCTTCAAGCATCTCGTTTCCGTGACATCGAAACAATTCAATATGCACTTTTACAAAACAATATACACTCGCGTTGTTTCACAAACGCAAAATCTATCAAGCCCTAGTGATCATTGGCTAAGCAGACTGACCTCCCTTGCATAAGTCACTCCGAATGTACAAGTTGATTACTCACCCTACATCAGCAACACCGTATGAACTTTGGTAACACGTCATTTCAGCGCCATCAATTCAGCGCCACCAATTCAGCGCAGTGTCTTTTCAGCGCCGTATATTTCATATGACAAACAAGCCCTACTCTGAACCTTACATATGTATATGTGAGTGATTATTCACTACGGAGTTGCCGCAATGTCACGTGACAAACAAGCCCTGCTCTGAAATGTAAATGTGAGTGATCACGTGACAAACAAGCCCCCAACCTTCCAAAGATAGACGCTGCCAAGGCAGTATACAAAATGAAAGTTCAAGTAAGAAAGTTCAGACACACATACAAACACACACACACACACACACACACACACACACACACACACACACACATACAAACACACGCACACGCAGACACACACATACACGCACACACAAACATACACACACGCACATGCACACGCACGCACACACACAATACACACTCACTCACACACACACACACACACACACACACACACACACACACACACACACACATACACACACACACACACACACAAACAACTGTTTTAAAACTGAAATGCGCTGAAATGTACGGAGCTGAAATGTACGGCGCTGAAGAGTCGCCGCGCTGAAATGACGGCGCTGAAGTGTTGGCGCTGAAATGACGGCGCTGAAATGTCATGGAATCATGAACTTTAAGCGAGCAGTTCCTAGATTCACAACGCTGTAGGAATCAGGGCATAAACAAATGAATATGAAGGCAGCAATTGAGAACGATTATATAACCTGCCCTTCCCCTCTCGACCCCCTCTCTTCCACCTCACCCCTACCCCCCACCCCCTCTCCATTTCATTTCTCCCTATCGCCCACCGCACCCTTCCCAACCCCCATCCCTCACTATCTCCAAATATCACTTTGCCTTCCCTTCCCACCCCACCCCATAATTCCTCACCCCTCTCCCTGAAGATATCTAGGAATGGCCGGGGAAGAGTTCACCAGGGGTCATATGGTAATTAGCAGCGCAGCCATGATCGTAGGTTACACAACTTCCGGTGCTATATGTTGGGGTATGTTTCGGGTCTGTGTTGAGGAGTGATTATCGCCAGATCGTGGCAAAGGGATGGCATTAAAGCATGCAAAAAGTTTAAGTAGATTAAAAAATTAATCGAAAATAGTCATAATAGACTATTGTCACGTATACTTTCTGCACAAAACCCACAGAAGATAAGTAAACAAACCACACCATAATACCTAGCAGACGAACACGATCGAACTATTCTAGTGGTTTTTGTGCTCGGTGGCCTTACGTAGCCTACAAAGGCTGATAAGCCTTAAAACTCCATCCATCCATCCACCCATCCATCCATCCATCCATCCATACCAGCTGACGAAGGACCAACTTGATCCGGAATTGAGGAACACTCCGCCAAAGAGTGCCATGGACATATTTAATTGTTATACTCGGAACATCGGCGTACACGTTGGAAGAGTTAAAGAATTATAGGTCTTTGGAAGTCTATCGATTCTTCGTAGCAGGATTCGTGGGAGATGTCTGCTGATTCTCGCCGGGTGTTTGTCTCGAAAGGTCAGATCTATTCTGTAAATCTTCTTTTTCCACCCTCTTCGTCTAGCTTCGGTCACTCTTTGCACATTCGGACCTTGATTGGTTTTCTCTGATGGTATAAAGTAGTAGGAGCGTTTGACTCCTCTTAATTTTTCTTTTTGTTGGTTGTTAAAACAAATTTTCACGCAGCAAGAAGTCGGCATGGTTGCACGTCTCCCGTAGCACAGCTTAGCAGACACAAAGATTATAGGTTACACAAAGATAGCTCATGCCGAGCTTTTGCTCTATAAAGTTACAAGACGCTGCACCTAGCGGCGAGAGTAGGGGTGAATCAAGGAAAGTGTACTCACACCGCTTAGTGACAAGACGGCGAAGAAAGCTGCCTGCTGATTGGAGGATTCTATTCAGGGAACCAATCAGAGGACTGCTTTCGTGTAGATATGGCGTTTATGTCTACGCTTTGGACAATTCAATGGCGGCAGCTCTCTCCAGTTCGCGCAGAAAAAGCTATATTTTGGGATACTAGAAACCCATCCGAAGAAAATGTAAGCCATGAACAGCATTAATTTATCAAAGCTGTATGTTGAATGCATCAAAAGGTATTGAAAGGTCCTACTTTTTAACAATCGAAATGCAGGTCACATGGACACGCTTGATTGTAACTATAAATCTTTGCGGAAGCGGCAACTGAATTCACTTAATCGAATGATTTTCTGGCCGCAAATCACCTTCTTGACAGGTATGTATTGCTTTGCATTTCCTAAAGATATTCCACAGGGGTGTATACGTTGATAAACAAGCTTGCATTCTTAGATAATAATGAAAAATAGATCGTTCCCATTCAAACCATACCATGTAGATCTAGGTCGAGTTGGATTTCACAACGCCTGCTACAAAAAACAAAGCCAAAACACCCCCATTATTGCAGCAAATCATTTTATTACACATTACACAGTAAGTTTATTCACAAACATGATCGGAACGCATCAGAAACCGTCGATAAACAAGAAGTTTTACATGTCGCTAAGAGGTGTGATTAACTTTCCTTGATTCACCAATAGTTCTAGCCGCTTGGGGCGCAACGTGTCTCGATCCTCACAACAATGAGCTAATGAACTATCTTTGTGTAACCTATAATCTTTGGGAGACAGCGCTCGCCTCCTACCAACATGGCTGAAAGCACGTGGCTTCTACAAATAACTCCGGAAGTTACGACAACGCGTCTCCGGCCATAAGACGCCTTATTCCACCTGGACGGAGACAGTAGTCAGGCGGGCACAATGCCCGAGCAGCCTCGGCGTGGCGTAAGAGGACAGGTAGGACAGTTGCGTGCACAGTAAGCACACGGAGCATTACGCCAGGAGAAGATTACTTTCATTCACACGATCAGAGAGCTGATAGCGTTCATGCCATTAAAAAAAGGAAGCCAGCCTGTCCCGCACTTCTCTGACTCTGACCGCTGTCTGCTTCGATGTACTGTTGCTGTCACTGACCTCTTGGGTCTGCCTCTGGCTCGTGGTCCGTGTCTCTGCTTTAGTCAAGCAGGCAGGTAGGTAGGCAGTAGGGCAGTCACTAAATCAGCATGTCGAACACAGTGAATCAGTCGGTCAGTTACTAGGCAGACACCAATTCACCCACTCGCTCACTCACGACAGTCAGGCAGACAGAAAGGCGGTTTGCCACTCCGTGCTTTGATCTGTCGACCACCCTATCTGCCTGTCTGCCTGCCTCTTTGTTTGCCTGCCTGCCTGCCTGCCTGCCTGCCTGCCTGCCTGCCTGTCTGTCTGTCTGTCTCTTGGCCCGCCTGCCTGCCCGCCTGCCTGCCTCTTGCCTGCCAGCCTGCCTGCCTGCCTCTTGCCTGCCTGCCTGCCTCTTGCCTGCCTGCCTGCCTCTTGCCTGCCTGCCTCTTGCCTGCCTGTTTGCCTCTTGCCTGCCTGCCTGCCTGCCTGCTACCTGCCTGCTACCTGCCTGCCTGTCTGCCCGCCTGCCTCTTACCTGCCTGCCTGCCTCTTGCCTGCCCGCCTGCCTTTCTGCCTGCCTGCCTGACTTATCTGCTTACCTGTTTGCTTACCTGCCTGCCTATCTGCCTATCTGCCTGTCTGCCTCCCTGCCTGCCTGCCCGCCCGCCTGTCTGCCTACTTGTTCGCCCGCCTGTCCGTCTGCCCGTCTGCCCGCAGCGCCTTCCTGCCTTTCTGTGTGCCTCTTACTTGCCCGCCTGCTTGCCTGTTTGCCTGGCTGCCTGCATGCTTGTCTGTCTCATGACTGTCTGCCCTACCGCTTGCCTGCTTGCCAGTCCGCATGCCAAACTGTCCGCCTGCCTGGCTATCTACCTGCATACCTGCCTGCCTGCCTATCTACCTGCCTGTCTGCTTACCTGCCTGCCTGCTTGAGTGACTGTCTGCCTGCTAGCGTGGGTGGAGAGAAGCAATGCGAAAAATGCATCTCGTCTGAGGTTGCAACTGTGGCTGGCAGGCGGCATCAAACCATGCCCCTTGCCTGGCGCGAAACCACTGCAGAGGCATGTCTTCAGCACAGGACTGGCACCCCCTAGTGCAGCATCGACCAGAGGAGACAGGCAATCCACGCGAAAAGATAAGGGCTGAGGGACCTTCGGCGGCAGTAAAAAGACACTTACCGCCAAGTGCGGGGACGATGAATGGAGAAACGTGCAGCCCCTCCGTTTGAAAAATGACAGAAGGCTGCAGTGTGAGGGATGTGGCTTTCAGGCGTTTTAGCACCCAGGATCGTGCCACCGATGGTTAGTGTCAGATTTCAATATTTCAATTCAGGTTTATTGGCGGATTTTTTGTTCTTTCATGGTTATGCTGTTTTCCTGAATAAGATAACTTCAGTCAGGGGGAAAAAGTGTCGATTTCTTATCTTTTTTCTTGTTCTGTCGAAGTTCATTTTCAAAATCTCCTTAAACTTTTTACTTGTGCTGACAGAAAGGCACGAGTAACATACGACCATACCCACTCGATGCCCCTCTCACCAGCTGGAGCCCACGACGGCTGGACTTTCGGGGCCTGCTCCAGTAGCTCACCCCAAGCTTCCAGAGAGGCTACAGGGGGCATCGGGACAGAGACATCATTCAGGTCCGAGCGTGCGTACGAAACACCCTGGAAGGAAGGCCGAGCCAAACCCATGCACAAGAGATCGAGACAGTTTTGCGTCCCGTAACAATTAGTGTCACAAACAGTTAGTTGAGTGTATGGGTGCATAACCATGTCTTTCCAATTGCTACAAAAAAGCAACAAATAGGTATCCAACCATCATTGTCTCCTCCTCCTTCTCCTCCCCCTTCTCCCTCTCCCCCCTCTCCCCCTCCCCATCCTCCTCCTCCTCCTCCTCCTCCTCCTCCTCCTCCTCCTCCTCCTCCTCCTCCTCCTCCTCCTCCTCCTCCTCCTCTACCTCCTCCTCCTAACTTTTTCATTCCTCTCTGTTCCTTTTTAATTTCTTCTGTATTCCTTCATGTCCTCCTCCTATGGATTGGAAGTGCAAATAGACCTACAAAGTTTCCCTTCGTGATTCGTGGGAGCATAGGAGGCGAATGGCCAGAGAAATCAAGACTTGACTAGCTCTTAGACTACTCTGATCACGTGATTTACAAGGGCTGATAGGCCGCGAAACGCTTTTCATTTCACTCACTCACTCACTCACTCACTCACTCACTCACTCACTCACTCACTCACTCACTCACTCACTCACTCACTCACTCACTCACTCACTCACTCACTCACTCACTCACTCACTCACTCACTCACTCACTCACTCACTCACTCACTCACTCACTCACTCACTCACTCACTCACTCACTCACTCACTCACTCACTCACTCACTCACTCCACTCACTCACTCACTCACTCACTCCACTCACTCACTCACTCACTCACTCCACTCACTCACTCACTCACTCACTCACTCACTCACTCACTCACTCACTCACTCACTCACTCACTCACTCACTCACTCACTCACTCACTCACTCACTCACTCACTCACTCACTCACTCACTCACTCACTCACTCACTCACTCACTCACTCACTCACTCACTCACTCACTCACTCACTCACTCACTCCACTCACTCATTCACTCACTCCACTCACTCCACTCACTCCACTCACTCCACTCACTCATACTCACTCCACTCACTCCACTCACTCACTCACTCACTCACTCACTCACTCACTCACTCACTCACTCACTCACTCACTCACTCACTCACTCACTCACTCACACACTCACTCACTCACTCACTCACTCATTCATTCATTTTGTCTTTCTGCTTCCTCCCTAGCCCAGCCCAACATTGCTTTGCTTTCTGGAAGACAGTGGCAGCGCCATGCATTTAACATTTCATTATTCATTCTCCTTAAATCAAACTGTCTTCTTTTTCCCAATCTTTACCCTTTCTCCGGCTCAGCTTCGGTTCTGCCAACTTGCGGGGATGGGGGATGGGGTGGATCAATACAACAGTTTGTAACGGGTTAGTGTGTCGCGTTCGAGTCATCGAGAATCCAATAGTTCACCCTCTTCCACTTCTTCTGTGGTCGCTTTTTTTTGGTAGAAACCCATTCCATCCATACATGTGTTGCCATTCAATTCTATTCACCCGCTGTCCGATCTTACACGTTCGTGGCAGCTTCGTGACACCCTAGTCTACATTTTAAGAAAAAAAATGCGGTTATGGCTGACATCGGCTTCGCCAAGATAAAGGACTTGTAAATGGTATCCGCTCTGAGTCTCTTTCTCCGCTAATAAATTCCACTTCGACCAGATTATCGAAACTGGGCAGTAGCCTACTGACCTGACCAGAGCCTGATTCTGTCAGTTCTTCAGGAGTCAAGTCGTCGCATACCTGCGGTAACTATGTAACTACAAGAATTAGAATCTTGTATCTTCCTCAACCGTCAACATCTTCAAATACCTTAGAGCAATTGTCGCAGATGCAGGATCCAAACCTGAAATACTCGCCAGAATTGCTCAGACCACAGCAGCACTCACAAAACTCAAGACCATCTGGAAGGACAGGAACATAGCCCTCAGCTCAAAGATCAGACTGATGCGCGCCCTGGTCATGTCCATATTTTTGTATGCCTGTGAGTCATGGACACTAACAGCTGACTTGGAGAGAAGGATACAGGCCATGGAAATGAGATGCTTTCGACGACTCCTCGGCATCTCCTACAAGGACCGCATCACAAACGAGGAAGTCCGAAACAGAATCAGGCAAGCCATCGGGCCCCATGAAGAACTACTGACCACTGTGAAAAGACGCAAACTAAAGAGGTATGGGCACGTCTCACGATCGTCAGGGCTTGCCAAGACTGTGTTACAAGGCACAGTAAAAGGAGGGAGGAGGAGAGGCAGACAAAGGAAAAGATGGGAGGACAACGTCTCAGGGTGGACAGGGATGAGGCTCAGCGAAGCCTTGAGTTAGTCTGAGAGGCGAGAGGAATGGAGAGAACTGGTTGCCAAATCATCTGTGGTGCCCCAACGGTCGTCCAGACTACGGGACAAGTGATGAAGTGTGAAGTGATGATCTTCCTCTTAAACCTCTCATATCTGACACGAGTTTGCCATAAGGATCAACAAGTAACTGAAGAAGACAGCACTCTAAGAGCACAAATCTCTAACAAGGACGCCACAATTTATCTGCCATGACCTGTTTAGTTTAGTTTAGTTTAGCACTAGCTGGAGGTCTCTTGAGTGCAAAACACACATGCCGGGGTCATCAATAGTTTGACGTCATCAACTTCGTGATGAGTGATAACATTTCTTTTTTGGGTTGTAATTCCAAACCGAGATAACAGATAACGTGCATAATTAATGGATTTTTTCTTGGGTGAAACCGCGATCTTTCACCAAATTTCATCAGTATTCATTTTTGGGTTGTTACCGAGTAACCAACGAACCGAGGGGTTGGACGATGTGCGAGGCGCAGTGCCGTGGTTCTATCCCTGGGACGGAGAAATCTGGGTTTATTTCAACAACGAACCGAGGGTAACACATAACCTCCTTGGCGGAGGGACCTAATGGACAAGCTCAAATTCATCGAAAAAGGAGAGTTAGAGATATGTGAAGATAGCAGATGCCATCATTTCTTTCCTGCTCCAGCAGCTGCTCGATTTGTGGATCTATGCATGGAAAGGACAAAAAAGAGTCTTTGTTTGTGGTAAAATAACTAAAGAGAACGGGGGAGAGACATGCATTTAAAAAGAGATGGCAACGACCAGAAAACGAACCCGGGACGCCCGAAAGGCAGGCTAAAGAAGACACAATCTAACGGGACTGCCAGAGAGAGGTCCCGGACACAGTGATTCGTGGAAACATCACTTCCAGAGAGCCACTATTTTACAATAGCTGTGCTGTTCGCTCTCCGATAAAACCTCACTAACTAAAAATATTAATTTGTCAGTCTGAAGAATACTTATTGATGACAAGTACAGCACCAAAACTTTTGCAATAAAACTAACGGCAACACTGAAAAATCACGCGTACATTCCCGCACAGGTCAGGAAAATGAAGTATTGCTTCATTACGCTCAAAGTGTCTTTGATTACGAAAGTAATACACTACTTTCTTTCAATCTTCGAATTAATTAAATGCAGATACACATGAAAGACATGTGAAAACACGATTATTACTAGTCCACTGTAGCTTCCATTCTACCGGAAGTGATGTTCCCACAAATGTCAAAACGTCACAGAGAGGCCAAATGACAAATCGCGTCAAAACTGCAGAAGCTGGCTGTCCCGTTTGATAGTGCCTTTGGGCAGGCGAACACGCTACCTAGAGGCCACGTGCATACGTGTAACGTTGGCTGTGTTGATAGACATTTTTCGAAATTTTCCCGTGCCATCATGGTCATGGTGATTGTGGTCTGATTTTCGATTTACAAACTCCCCAGCCAACCAACTCCCCACAAAAAAAAACACAAAAACACACACTATTCTCTGATGTAAAATTGCTTCCTAGGTTCGTTATTAACTTCACCCTTCATCTGTTTATCTCGATTCGGGCGGCGTTTGATTATCTTGGACTGAGTCAGAGCGCGACTACAACAGGTTTTTCGCAATAGACTGCACACATTAGAAATATGTAAATATGTACAAGAAATTCATAATTGGGCATCATGACATCCTAAAGCCGACAGATACAGTAGCCGAAGCCACAGATGTTTCGAATCGAGGGAGGGTAGGCCGCCAATAGGACATTTTGGTGGACACGACGCTACGGCTACGTCACAAGCAAGAACCCACATGATTGGCTGTTCGACGAGACTTTGTCAGGGACAACTAAAATGTAACGTGTTCTATTCCTCGGCAACTCAACAGAAAACTGTTCTTGCGACGTGCGAGCGAGTGGAGATTTGCCAGATATTTGCCACCTGTGAGGACGCCTAAACAATTTGGCGACTTCCGAGCGCGATGTTTGCAATGGCAAGTGCGTAGCTGCCAGAAATCTTGCCACGTGTGAGGAGTTCTTCACCATCGGACAGCGACAACTTTCATATACAGAGACACAGCTTGATAATTTTTTTAAAACCAGCATTGATATACAGAAGCATCTGAGTGTTCCTGCCCGATTAATCCGCTGACTACAACCAGCAGAAAAATCATTGATGGAAAACCAGTCTCCACGGTAGACCAATGGGCTACTCGGACGCTTCCAATTAACCTGCTTTGACACCATGAAAGCTTCTCCAAATTCATATCCTGACAATAAGAAAATCGTCTATCACAGACGACCGCAGATAAAATTTCGAACAGAACTTCAATTTGTATCACAACAAGTGTTGCAAAATTTCGCCTGCAATCAGTGCTTGACTATTGAAATCATAATGGTGGGTAAGGTAGCGGAAGTGGTAAAGGTTTTGATCGATGTTTCTGCGGCAGTGACAGTAGCTGTGAGGAAGAGGAGAAGCACAGAGTAGCAAAAAGCGGAGGAGCAGAAGCAACAGCAAAAGTAGTAGGTGCAGAAGTGATAGCAGTAGGGGGAAAAAAGAATAAAAGGATGAGCAAGAATGTGGTTGGCGGTAAACTACTACGCACGTATCTGGTCAAACATTCATAGACACACTGAAGATGATAAGATGATGAAATTCAATCCAAAGGAGAAACAGAAGTAAGCAAAGTTAAAACAGAAGAAACAATATCAGGAGCAAGGGAAAGGACGAGACTGCAGATGAGACAGTGGCAACCCCGTTAGAACACAAGCTCTACAGGGGCGGCAAAACATGGCCAGTTGGCGGCCTACGCAAGGATCTTCCTTGTCGTTCTTATGCTTCAAGTTGCTTTTCTTCCGCCATCCCTCATTTCAGCTTCCTCGTTGTCTGTTTGTTGGAAGCAGTGGTGTTTACCGGCTGTCCCTACCCGTGATCTTTCTTGTCTTTCTTCCTCCTTCTCCCTCTCCTCGGTCTGTCTCTTCGCTCAGCCCCCTTCTCTTGCACTGTCGCTTTTGCATCTCGTCATGTTTCTACTGCTCCAGCTCCTCATCGAATTCTTTGGGTTCCATCGTCTCCTCTCTCCCCAAACGCCTCCATTGATTTTGGGGAACATGGGTGCCACCTTCGACCCACCTACCCCCACTTGCCCATTCCACTCCACTCACCCACCGACTAACCCCATTTAGCCACCCATCCACCCACCCCTCCCCCCTCCCCTCACCTCCCCCCCACCCACCCCCCACCCCCAACAACCTCCTCCCTTCCACCTTCCCGGGCACTCTTCCAGGGCCGTTCTCCCTACGACACCGCTGCCATTAGGGAAATCAAAGCATACATCAGGCTCAGCCTTGGCGCCCGCTGCCTGCTCCAAATGGGCCTGCTAAGCCCTGGGATGGATCGATACCGGTGTAGGCTTGTCGCGGGTACCCTTTTGAAAATCTTGGCCACAAACATGACACAAGCTCGGTCGTCTGTTGTTTACCAGCACTCGAACGAGTTCCCCATCCGCGCTGCTGAGGTAATTTGGAATCGACAGACATGTTTTGTTAAAAGAGAATGTGTGTGTGTGTGTGTGTGTGTGTTAGTGTGTGTGTGTGTATGTGTCCGTATATGCGTGCGTGTGTGCGTACTTTCGAGCGAACAAGCAGGCAAGCGAGTGAGTGTGGGTGAGCAAGTGAGTATGAGCCAGCAAGCTAGCGAGTGAGCGAGTGAGCGAGTAAGCGAGTGAGCGAGTGAGTGAGTGAGTGAGTGAGTGAGTGAGTGAGTGAGTGAGTGAGTGAGTGAGTGAGTGAGTGAGTGAGTGAGTGAGTGAGTGAGTGAGTGAGTGAGTGAGTGAGTGAGTGAACGAACGAACGAACGAACGAACTTGTTTATTGTGCAGGCCAGCGGCCCATTACAATTGAACAAATCAACACCGATATCAGTGCATTGGCGAGAGAGGCATTCTCGCACATCCTAAGCGTTTCTTCATTCTAAGAAAAATGAATTACTTGTCACCGAATGCACCGCGTCTTCCCGCTGTCTGTGTGCATGGTACAAGTAGGTGGCAATCGCTCTTATCGCTCTAGCATCATTATTTAACATAAGATGTACAAAAGGGTCTGTGCTTTTCCAATCAACATACTGTGCCAAATATCTGCCCTGCAGTTCAGACAAAGCAGGGCAACCCAAAACAAAATGCCGTTCATCTTCAAATACCTCTCGGCAACCAGGACACAAAGTATCGTCGACATTTGAGAAGTACCTTAACTTATGTACAGAAAGATCACTAATACCCATTCGGAAGCGTATGAAGCAATCTCTGAACACTTTCTTATCCAATGCAAATAAATATTCTTCCACACCAAAACTAGTCTTGATTTCTCTATATAGCACAAATCTTTGACTTTCCCTCAACTTGCAAAACCACCGTTCTTTGAACGTCTCAATCATTCGCTCCTTCAGTGCTCTCAAAAAATTCCTTTCATCATGTACTCCCTGTGCTATCCAGATGTGCATCATATCATAGGTAGTTAAAATTCCTTTAATCTTTGTAGCCCAATTCTCACTTCTATCAACGCAAGATAACATTGCTTTATATACAATATGTGGATATCTATTCTCGTCCATTCTGAGAATCTTCAACCAGTACTTTACTGCTTTTATTATGGCATTGATGTACAGAGGGTATCTTCCTGTATCGCCATATACAAAGGTGGGTAGGGGTTTTTGAGCTAACATTGAGGAATTGCTTTAACATAAATATATGCACACTTTCGATAACATGGCAATCATCCAACCCCCAAATTTCACTTCCATACAATAGTATTGGTTGAATTTGCGCATCTACAATTTTATTGAATATCTGTGGGGTAACATGCCCTATTTGTCTAAACAGTCTCATAACTCTCGAAGCTGCAGCTCTTCCTCTGCCCGCCAGGTCCGACAGCATTGTATTTATACCAAGTTTTGTTGACAAAGTAACACCTAAGTACTTGTACGCGGACACAATCTCCAGTTTTTGTCCCTTTAGGAACCACGCCTCGCGTCTCGCAATGTGACCACCCAAGCGAAATGACATAACCTTTGTTTTCTGTGCATTTACCCGTAAACCAAGCCTGTCCGCAGCTGCTTCCATGTTATCTATTTGATTTTGTAGACCAGATACAGTGTCTGATAGCAAAACGACATCGTCAGCAAATAGGAGAACAAAGATTTCGACACCGTTTGCTATCAGCTGGACCCCATGTTTCCCCTTCTCCTTAATATCTTTCACAAAAGACGTCATTAAAAGAGAAAACAGTAATGGGCTTAATTTACACCCTTGTTTCAGACCATCTAAACACTCAAAAAATTCTGACATAGTTTCATCGGATTTCACACAACATTTTAGGTTCACATATAGTGACTTTAACATCCGTATCATTTTTGTGGACATGCCCATTCGTTCAAGAATACTCCACAAGGTAAGTCTCTTTACTGTATCAAATGCCTTGCTAAAATCTACAAATGCCACATATAATTTTTTTCTCCTTGACAGATATCTCTTCACCAAGCCGTGCAGTACAAACACATGATCAATTGTTGAATAACCTCTTCTGAATCCCGCCTGCTCTTCACCTATGATTTCATTATCATCCACCCAATTCTGTATACGGTTCTTTAAGATGTGTATGAACACTTTGCTGAGATTACTAGTCAAGGATATACCACGATAGTTATTAGGGTCCATGGGCGAGCCTTTTTTATGTAGCGGGACAATAATAGACTCTGCCCACTGCCTCGGGAACGAGCCTGCACAGAAAATGGCATTAAACAGTTTGTACAGGTAAGGGGTTAGAACACCTGAGGCACTCTTAATCATAATTCCAAGGATATTGTCTGTACCTGCCGCTTTTCCCGTTTTCAGTTGATTAATTGCCTCTGTTGTTTCCAAAAGAGTAATGTTTGCATCTAGCAAATCTGAGTTTCGTTCCGTAATGTTGTCACCTGAAGACTGTATGGTTGTACCCTCTGTGCCTGGTAACTCAAGTGGGGCTTGAAACACTTCCTGAAAATGTCGTACCCATGCCTCACAAGGAATGCCTGAAGATATCTTACTTTTGTTGCACAAGGATCGTACCTGCTTCCAAAACAGCTGTGTATCCATTACATTATCAGTTAAGTTCGTTGTTATTATTTGCCTGTATTCATTCTTCTTTTGTTCTAATAGTTTCTTGTATCGTTTCCTGCTTTTTAAAAACAAGACCCTATCCAACTGAGAATGTGTTCTAAGATAATTCCGTAGACATTTTCTAGTTTCTTTCCTGCATTGAAAACATTCAGCATCAAACCATCTGCGCTTATTCCTATTTGCAGTCCTGAAAGTTTTCTTCATGAAATCCGCTGCACTCACTATTGATTCTGAAATGATTCTGGTGGCAGCATCTACATCAACTATACTTTCTTCCAGCAATTCATTCACTCCAGACTCTGCAAGGCCTTCCCCGACCATATTGACATAGTCATCTACTAAATGACCATTCCAAATTATTTTGGTTTGTACACTCACTTTCTCTGTCTCTATTTCCTGTGACACCGGTTGACTACCCATGGTCAATTCAAGTTTCATATGAGGAGACAGTACAGTTTCACGCACATTCAGTGATCTACACAACGGAAGAACATCCTCTGTGGCTATGATGTAATCTATCACGCTACTACCCTTTGAGCCCACATAAGTATATCTACGGGAACTTTCCTCATCTATCAACCCATTCAATATGGTCAGGTCAAAAGCAACACAAAGTGACAGTAGACTATGCCCAAATCCATTGACAATTCCATCATCAGAAACTCGTGCTTCCTCCGCCACATTTCCCAGCGTATCTCCCACACTATAATTGAGCAGATTACATGTTCCAGTCCTCGCATTAAAGTCACCGCAGAGCAATACAGAAACATCTCCATGCTTGTCTAACATATCGTTAATGCAGCTTTCTAAATAGAATATACCATTTGATTCATCCATACTATCATAATACGGAGACGCCAAAGGTGGGAGTGAGTGAGTGAGTGAGTGAGTGAGTGAGTGAGTGAGTGAGTGAGTGAGTGAGTGAGTGAGTGAGTGAGTGAGTGAGTGAGTGAGTGAGTGAGTGAGTGAGTGAGTGAGTGAGTGAGTGAGTGAGTGAGTGAGTGAGTGAGTGAGTGAGTGAGTGAGTGAGTGAGTGAGTGAGTGAGTGCGAGCGAGCAAGCAAGCGAGCGAAAGAGAGTGAATGGATGATTGAATGAATGAATGAATGAATGTGTGTGTGGGAGAGTCATTAAATGAGAATGAGTGAGGACAAGAAGGGATGAATGACAGTGAATGAGCGAGTGAGTGAGTGAATGAGTAAGCGAGTGAGTAAATGGTTGAGCGTCTGATTGACTGACTAGAAAAACGTACATGTACACTGATGAACTATCTCTTCTTAAAGATGTGCAAAATACTTTTGCTTCTTGATTCTCACGAAGAGTCCAACAACTTGATATGTTCAATGTGATTAGTAAATGGAAGGAATAAAAAACACACAGCGAAAACACAAAGTCAAGCGAAATTATAAAAAGTAACCAAAATGTCAAAGCAGGAACATGTTATCAACTAGTCGTTACATAAAGACGGAAATTATCCATAATTTTTTTATCGCAAAATGTAATCCCATCCGCCATCTCGATTGCAAAATGACTTGTAACACTCGGCATATAAACGCAAGCGATTTGCGTACACGTTAGCGGTCGTTAGTGTGGCGAGCGCAGTTTCACTCTCGACTGCATTCCAGGGTCCCTTGTTTACAAACCTCGTGGTCAAATGTAAACAAACAAAGCAATAAACAAAAACCCATCGACAGGGAAGACCTACATCCAGTCACTCTGAACGTACAGGACAACACGCCAGGTAAACTTTCAATGACTAGAGTGTTTGAAGGAGTAGACGCGGCCCCTTTCTTTGTTTCTCTGAGCACACAGAAAGCGGGCAAAGGAGCCAGACATAACACGCAGGCGCGGCCAGACTGTCCTCTGGCCGAACGAGATCACTCCAAGGCTACACGCCCTGGTCAGCTGGTGCAGCTGGAGGCCCGGCTGTCGTCCAGTTGTCCAGGGGTCTGTCAGAGTGGCTTGACCTGATTTTCATTAGTCCCAATAATGAAGAGAATTAACCACCACTGTTCAGCGAGAATGGCCGGACCTGACTGCCGCTAACCACACAGTGTGCCCGCACTTGACAACCATTCCTCAGCCAAAGTGGCTGCTTTTCTTTGCCCTTGTTTGGCTACAGGCTGCACCTGACCACCTTAGGGCGGCCAGGGTGTCCAGACCTGACTTTACTAGGATGGGTCAGCAAGTGTGACCAAATTTGAGTGCCTTAGATATGCTTGAGTGGATGAGATGTGTTCACTACAAGTGTTGCAGAGGCAGTGTTGGGATAATGCTTTAGAGGATTACTGTTTGAATGATGTGTTGAAGTATTACTGTTTGAATGATGTGTTGAAGTATTACTGTTTGATTGATGTATTGGCGTATTACTGTTTGAATGCTGTGTTGAAGTATTACTGTTTGAATGATGTATTGGCGTATTACTGTTTGAATGATGTATTGGCGTATTACTGTTTGAATGATGTATTGGCGTATTACTGTTTAAATGATGGGTTGGAGTCTCACTGTTGACTGTTGGAATTATGTGTTGGCAATTACCGTTGGAATGTGTTGGAGTATTATTGTTGGAGTATTTAAGCTGGAATGATGTGTAGGGGTATTACTGTTGGACATATTGTGTTGAATATTACTGTTGGAATCATGTGTTGGAGTGCTGTATTGGAGTGCTGTATTGGAGTGCTGTTGGAGTGCCGAGTCTACCTCGGAGTGGTGCTCTTCGTGTTCTATAATGCTCTTGAGAGCTGTTCAATGAATAATGGCATCGTGGAACGACAGGAATGCAGTGCTGCTGCTTAATATCTGTGTTGAAAAATCGATGTTTGGGGATGGTGTTGGAGTACTAGTACTATCGTTGTCAGGGTGTCAATATTGCGACATTGGTAAGAGTGTTGTAGTGGTGGTTCTGGTGGCTGGCCTTACAGCTCTGTGTTTCCCTGCTGGTGTTGAGGTGTGGAGGTTGGTGTGTTGGTGTTGGTATTTTGGGGTTTTCAGGTGTTGTGTTGGTGTGTTGTTTTGGTGTTGGTTTTGGGGTGTTGGTGTGTGTGTTGGGGCGTTGGTGTTGGTTTTGGTTTTAAGGTGTTGGTGTTGGTGTTGGTGTTGGGGTGTTAGTGTTGGTGTGTTGGTGTTGGGGTGTTGGTGTTGGTGTGTTGGTGTTGGGGTGTTGGTGTTGGGGTGTTGGTGTTGGGGTATTGGTGTTGGGGTACTGGCGTTGCAGTGCAATTATTGGAGTGCTTATATTTGAGTGCTGGAGGTAAAACATCGGTGTTCGAGGCTGGTATTTGTGTCACTGTCTCGGTGCCGCTAACGGAGCATTGGCGATGGAAAATAAGTTTTGCAGAGGCGGTAATGGAGGCTGGTTCTACAGTGCTGTGTTGCACTGCTGGTGTTGGGGTGTTGCAGAAGCAGGAGCGGTGTTCCAATGCTGGTGAGTGGGGTGGGCTGTGATGTGACCCAGACTTCTGTGGAGGAGGTGCCATCAGAGGGTCACCTGTCTGATGGTCTACTCGCTCTCGCAGCAGAGAGGCGACTTGGGTTGAAATGCGAAGGGATAGGGATGAGGGTCCGGTCCAAGGTGGCATGAGACGTAGGGAAGTAGAAGAAAGGAGTGAGGATGTGTTTCAGCGTAATACTGGCATGTTGACTGGAAGTGATTGTGGGAGGTACAGATGGGCAACTAGTGGAGGATAAACTGTCCAATTGCGTGCATGCGTGTGTGTGTGTGTGTGTGTGTGTGTGTGTGTGTGTGTGTGTGTGTGTGTGTGTGCGTTCGTGATTATATGTGTGTGTTCGTGATTATATGTGTGTGTTTACTTACAAATTTTTCAAAACGTAAAATCAAGATTTCTGTAAAAACATTATCTCTCTCTCTCTCTCTCTCTCTCTCTCTCTTTCTCTCCATGTTTAAAACAGCGATGTCCAATAAAGAACCACTAAGCACATTTACAAGCAATGTTGACATGCTCAGAGCGTGTAGGAGATAAGATCAAACACGAGAAGTCTCAGCAAAATGTACAACACTTCCTCAAAAGGTAAATCCCACTATTGGACTGCGAAGAAAAATAATTTTTTTCCAAGGGAATGTCATTTCTATGTCTCGCACCTGACATTCGTGTTTTTTTTTACGTTCTACAGTAACCTTTTCCCGTCGACAGAAAAATGACGCCTCCCTTGAAAAATGACTTCCGAGTGGTCGAACTGACCACTGCAAGACCAAGCCGTCTGGCGGTCTCCATGAAACAACCCAAGTTGATAGCCTCAGCCGCTATCTAGTCGGCAACTTCTTGCAAGTCCGAGCCATCGTCTGTACTTCACATCAGTGCCCAGTCCCTGTCGTATTTACTCGACTTCGGCAGACACTAATTTACCTCACTTCGTTTGGGATAGAGGCTTGGTCTACATAATATAGGTACAGGTTGATGTAAATACAGTGTCTTTTTACGAGACTTTTATCAGCTCATGGGCCTCACAAGCCACTGAAAACCTTATACTTCAGGTCATCAGGCCAAGTAATTGATTCACATTAATTCACTCCTAGCAAATGACAGTAAGACTCTTGAGCAGTCAGCTTTGAGCACACCTTAAATTTATTGG
>JAWQFJ010023644.1:20000-22500 GCA_034096865.1 Theodoxus fluviatilis | reverse complement strand
GATGTAAGCAAATATGTTTCTGTATCATGGAGGTAAACAAATATATTTCTGTATCACGGAGGTAAAGGCAGTGTGACCATTTCTTGCAGTGTTCGACAACCTTCATCAATTGGGGAATTTGACTCGATTCATTAAGCTGAATCATCACTGTCTGTACTAAGTGGGTTTCAGATTTCAAGCGCCAGCACATACACTGAAGCACAAAATAATAGGGAATGACGACATTGAGTACGCCAGGAAGGGGGGGGGGGGGGGGGGGGGGGGGGGCGTGGTGGGTGTATGCGTGTTGTGAGAAAATGAAAGTAAAGGGAGAGCAGGACGTGTGTGACAAGAAACTAGAGTTGCCTCCCTTGATCTTTTTAGTTGGTCTGTTCCATTATTGTTGTCATTCCCTTCCATCGACATTCATGCTGTCACCTACACTGCCCCTGCCCCTCTCCCGAGTCAGCACCTCTGTCGAGAAGCGACTTCGTGCAAATGTGTTGTGTACGCTATGCCAGACACATGTGCAGTCAATACAAAACAACGATGTTTATCATTCCGTTCGGTGAAATTGTTTATCTGCTAAGACGACAGAGCAACAACAAACAACAACAAAAACATTCTCACGATTCCACATCGTCTCCCAGGGATAAGTCGCACCCACTAATCGAAATAATAAAAATCAAAACCAGCGAGGAGCACAATTTTTTGTGTTATTCGTTTTAAATTCCACAGTACAACTGTCAAAAACAAAACGCATTACTGCTTTTTACGCATTTTCGATAGAAGAGACATATTTGTTACATGTTCACACACACACACACACACACACACACACATACACATACACACACACACGCATACACACACACACGCACACACACAACTAACACACACACACACACACACACACACAGAGGCGCGCGTGCGTACACACAAATACACACACACACACACACACACACACACACAGGCGCGCGTGCGTACACACAAATGCATGCACACACACACACACACACACATACACACACACACACACACACACCTCCCATAAGAGCGGATGAGACAAGAGTAATACATATAATGTCGAAAGAAACAATCTCGTCCGCACTTTATCTTCCATCAGAAAGACCATGTGCCATCTACAATTGACCTTCAAAGAAACAATCTCGTCCGCACTGTATCTTCCATCAGAAAGACCACGTGTCATCTACAATTGACCTTCAAAGAAACAATCTCGTCCGCACAGTATCTTCCATCATAAAGACCACGTGCCATCTACAATTGACCTTCAAAAGCGAATTACAACAGTCGTTGCACCGTAAGCGAAAAATTCTTATCGTGTCGGTTTGCACGTGCACTTGTACCGTTAGTGTTTCGCCACTACCAAATACATGATAAGAAATACAACTCTTGGAGCGAGTGTCCGTATGAGTTTTGCTGTTCTATCTTGCCATTTTTAGGCGGTATGTATTGCTCCTTTTTGGCGACTTTAGTCAGAAACAGATTAAAACAAGAGAAAGAAAGTTGAACCTTACTCTCAACAAAGAAAACAGCGATCCACACGTAGTTTTCAAAAGTCTTTTACTCGGCTTCTTCAACGCTTTGCAACTGAGGTTAAAATCTCCCTGCATCTCTGTGTCTGGAAACATCACTCCTTCTTTTCAGGGCAAAATGCTTCTCATGGAAACATTAGAGTGATGCACCTGATTTCTACCACTCTATCATAGTGTTGTGAAGGTTCTAGATCGTACGAGAAGATCGTAGCGCAGTCGGTTTGTTTATATCGGTCAGTCCGCTTAGGTCATTGCCCTGGCACGTGGTCGAGTCGGGCTAAATTTGTCTTGTTGTGTCACGTGACGTCAGTTGATTTCCAGCTCGAGCGTGAGAGACTATTCGAGCAGCTTCATTCGCGAAAACTCTGGAACCTGTGGTTAGGTATATAAAGCGCGACAAAGCGAGAGACAGACACTCAGACACGAGCAGCAGATGCGACAGAGTTAAGGTGAGAGCTTTACTAGAGGATAAACGAGTCCTCCTTTGTAAGGAGTGAGTACTCTGCACTGCAGCACTGCGCGTAGAGTGAAGCGAGTACGACGATATTGTTTACTGTCACAGCTGTGTATCAACCAGTGCGTGAATAATGTTTATGGGAAACGACCACCAGCGTTTGTGAGCTTCGACATCCTGGCGCAAGCTAGGAGAAGCCCCGTACAACAGGATATTGCAAGAGAAGAACGCAACAATAGCGTACTATAAAAACAGAATACTTAGAGATTATTTTAATTAGATGCATTTCTCTCGCGCAGAAAAAGGTCAGAATTCAATAAGTTTAAAAGGCATTTTCCTCGATAAGATAACATTACCACATACTAACCACGCAAAGTTGTTGATAAAAGGTCTAACTTTCGAATCCGTCCAGCTATTTAGCCGTTTAGAAACATTCCAGGTGAAAATCTTCAAGCTGTTAGTCCGGTAATTAAAGCGACTTTTTTAAACCACTTCCTTGGTTTGCTCA
>JAWQFJ010023644.1:15000-17500 GCA_034096865.1 Theodoxus fluviatilis | reverse complement strand
AGTAGCTTAGCTTATGAGTAGCTTAGCTTATGAGTAGCTTAGCTTATGAGTAGCTTAGCTTATACAATAAATAGGGGGAAAGAAGTCTAAGTAGTTATGAATCCAGAAACAGTTTAACAGGCACACACGTTCCTCATGATGGGAACTACTGTCATATCCTAGACCGTAGAGTATCCTAAAACGTAGAGCGTGACCTACTTGCATATTATTAAAATGACGTGTTCACCCGCCAGATCTTGTGATTGGACAATGCCCCGCAGAGATGTTTTTCCCCCGCCTACTCTTGTTATCTTAACTGTGATTAGCCGGTTGTTACGGTGAGCGGTTTATGAGATCTCAGACCCTGCGTGTGATTACACAAACATTTATAGAGAAAAGTACCATTTGATCGGGTAATAAGGTAAAAGAAAACGATGAAAACCCATATTTCGTCATGTTAATAATATGCAAGTAGGTCACGCTGTATGTTTCAGGTCTAGGATATAACACTACCGCAGTAGATCCCAATACACAATTCTCTCGACATTCGCAGCACGTCCTCGAAACCCTTCCTACCTACAATCTTCTGCCTAACGTATTGAGGAGAATGGCTCGAGAGAGACTCTAGTCCCCCCTGACCGCAGTTCAGACTAGGAGAGTCTCCCCCCGGGTGGGGAGAGTTCATATTTGCAAGGTGAAGTGCGCCCACAGATGGCTCTCAGATGATGCACTTAGTACACGCGCCTGGTGATGAAAGTATTGCACCAAACTTGGCGAGGTCAGCATGCGGGCACGCTCGTTTGTACAGTGGGCTGGCAAAGACTATGTTGGTGAACGTTGAAAGATAAAAGGTGGTCTTCTGTAAAACATTGGTAACAGAATAGTCACCAGTGATAGGTAAAAAGAAGTAGGAAGCCTTCATAAAATCTTTTTGCCAGAAGAAATGGATAGTGGGGGCCAGGTGTTGGTTCGGTTTGATTGGTAAATGGGTGTCGTCATGAAAGCTTCTTGACGTTGGACGTGGCGTTTGGCGATCATTGTGTTGTTGTGCGTGATTTGGGTTCGATCTTCCGGGGTAATTCAAACGCACGGTTGGATCGGAATGGAATGATCGGACCTTGCCCCGATGCTCCCTGTAGCCTCTTTGACTGCAAGGGGCCGCCCCTGGTTGAGCCACTGAAGCAGGCCCTGAAAGCCTAGCAGCAGCGGGGACTCCAGCTATTGAAGAGGACAAACAAGCTGCTACGGCTGTATGTTATACTTGGTGTTTACATTCAATAAAAAGTATCGAAATCTCGAGTGGTCTACCTCATAAACAGCTATGAAACCAGTGATAAAAGACACTTGACTGAGCCCACATTGTGGAGTGACACGTGTGAATACAAGAGTTACGTCGATTTGAGCACTTCATCGTCATTGCACAGGCTCCAACAAAATGAGAACATTTTGCCTCGGATCTGACGATAAAAAGACTCGTGAATCTTTAGTTGCGAGCGATATTTACCAAGTCCTCATAAGCTAGACTGACTTGCATCACAACATACTCATCGCTTCGACAATCAAGTTGCAAAGAAATCCCTGTTTATGCCTTTGTGCCTCATCATCAGACGTTTCATGCCGACCAACCCTTCGAGTACGAGATTCCGCCTTCATGGAAAAAAAAGAAAACCCAGCATATCCAGTGACGAACGCACATCAAAGACGGCACATCTGCGCACGTGTTGCCCGTAATCCTCCTCCTCTTCAGACCTGTATACTTGGAGCGCGATTCGTCCAAGGCGACAAGCACACCTACATCTGTTTCCTCCGCTCGGCACAAAAGAACCACGTGATTGGTTCAGCTCAGGCGCGTGTAGGCTCTGCACGGACAGCACAGTAGTCTGGAGTAGTGTTTTTCTTTTTCGAGGGCCGTCAACTCCCAGCAGGCGGGGAGGGAGCAGATCTCTGGTCTCCCTCCATCTTTCCACGTCAGATCGATCAGCACAGCATGAGAGCGCGCTCTTGACAAGGCTCACCCAGGCTGCGGCAGACCGGCCTCACTCCCTACGACCATGTTGGGGCTGATGGAAAATACATTCCAGGGATTACGTTATCGATGTTGAGTTTTTTTGCCCCCCTCTCTGCCTCGTCAACCATCGCACCGTATTGACCCACATCTCTCTTACCGATAGGTGTCCGTCCTCAGGCTCCTCCGCTCACTGTCTCCCTCTTCCCCTCCTCCTCCTCTCCTCCTCTTCTCTCTTTTTCTCACTTTCTTTCGCCCGCTCAGATTGCCTGCCTGCCTGGCCACGAGAGCGAAAAACTGGCAGCATCTCTCTCCCTGCGGGCCTCCGTTTTGTCGTGTCAAGGACTGGGATGCGGAGCCTGGGTCCAGCAATCGAAGGATGCTCCGATAAGTCCTGATCACGTGACTGTCCTTTTTTAAATTCTGCTTGGCGTCTTCTTTTTTCCCTCCCTCTCTCTCAGGGGGGAGGGGTTTCTGGGGTTTCCGAAACACCCCCCCCCCCCCTCAACAGCAAAA
>JAWQFJ010023644.1:0-12500 GCA_034096865.1 Theodoxus fluviatilis | reverse complement strand
ACCATCAGCACCACCACTACCACCACCCCCATTACAACTATCATCATCACCATTACTACCACCATCACCGCCATTACGACTACCTTCACCAACGCTACCACCACCACGTTTCCTCTGCTTGCAAGTTCGACAGGCATGAGTCCAGGCAAACCATCGCTATTCCTTCCTGGACTAGGGACACACAGAGCAAGGTTTAGTTTACCTAAGGGCCTAATTGTGTTACTGCGAGAAAACCAATCAGGCAATTAGCCGGGGATGGGCAGTCCATATTCTGGCACAGTGCTGGCAAGGCGAATGGGTGGAGAAGGTGGAGGAGGAGGAGGAGACTCAAAATCAATACTCGCTACCGAGGAGGGAGGATAGTAATTTCGTCCTTGACCTAAGCCAGAGATGAGCGCGATCTAGGTCAGCAGAAAGAGAGGTTATCGGCCCTGGGTCCGTCGACCAACCACTTGTGGTCATTACTCAACATGGGTGAACCGTAACCAAAAAACTCTGGGTATCTCTGCAAGAAACGTGGTCTCCTGCATTTCTACCTACTGTCTCACCACCCACAACTCCCTATCCGCCATGTAGGTTGGCGGTAAGAATTGACCCATCGCGTCTCCCTATGTGATTCGTAAAAGGCGAATAAAACGGGAGGTCGTGGCTCAACTTCCTCTTACTGTAAGTGTAACATTGTCTCCATTCTAGTAAACTAGAGATTTCGCCTACCGGCAAAAGTATCTCTAGCACAGTTCACATCACGTGATGGAAGGTTTTTGGCCAATTTATGCAAGCGGAGGTCACACGAGAGGCTTGTGGGATAGCCGATGTGCTCCCTGACATACGCCGTTAAAGTAGTTCTAAGACTATTTCGCACAAAACTCTTAACTTACTCTTGTTCAGACAACAAACAAGCGTTTATTCGATACAATAAAATGTTTGTGTTGAAATGGAACCAAGTTTTTACATCTGAATGATTTCTGTAAAAAGTGGAGAGAAAAATAGTATGAGAACGAACTATTTTTGGCGCAAGGCTGTAATGCCAAGGGTCAAGCCTATTACGCATTCATTGCGAACTGTGCCAGAGTCAATACTCGGGTTTACAGAATGACATGTAGTGTGGCGTGATGTTTCGTGATCAACGGCCTTAGATTGCTTACAAAGGCTAATAGGCCTCATAACTCCATCCCACCTCCTCCACCAATTTTACTACTCACTAACACCTCTCATAGAAAGTTTGCAAAAACTGAGTGTTAAAGTGTTTTCCGGTGTTTTCAGTCGTCACTTAATTACTCCCGCTATGGTACATTGTAAGAGTACCTCAAGGGGAATAAAGAGACACATTATTCATAAACCTTTTCTTTGTTTTGTAACAAACAGTTTGAGACTAACCCAAAAATATGCCCCAAAACAGAATGAACCAGTGTCACTCTGAATGCAAAAACTAGCCGTTGCTATGCAATTATCAATACTCGAGAGCTTTAAGAAGGAATTTTTGTTTCACATTTCCTATACTATTCATCCTTCAATAAATCTATGGACGTGTGAAGTTATCCGGTAACGACACTGTAGACAGGGGGGCTCCTGCTTTGGTGTGGGCCTAGGCGCAGGGTGGGGCTATAGAGAGGCATTTGGAATTCTCTCTACCCCATGGCACAGGACCAACCCCGAGCTCCCTCCAGCAGAACCGACCCCAGGCTCCTTTGATGTGGCCAGCTGGGCATGCAGGCAGGAAGTGTGGAGGCAGTGTGCCTCGTCTCCCTTCACTCCCTCCAAGGGATCAGCAGACAAGCAAGGCTTGGAAGCAAGGCTTGGTTTCGCATTTCACCTTCTTTATTTATAGCAACAATGCAGTGCCTAGCCTCCGGACCTCTCCGCTGCCTCTCTCTGGCCGATCTCTCTGGCCGAGCTCCCTGGCCCTGTTACACACAGGCTTTATATAGCCATCACGCGGGCCGGAGCGAAGGCGGGCTAAGCAGAACATGGTAACCAGATTTCCAGTGGACACGAAATTGTGTTAACCTGACAGCTTCTAAACACTATTTGAAGCTTAAATCAACAATCACATATGGCAAACTCCACTCCGTTGGAAAGTGTGTTAATCGAAGCTCAACCTGCGTCAATGAACGAGTTCCAAAAGTGATTCGTATAGAAATGAATGGCAGCTGAAGTATTTAAAGCGCCAATTGAATCAGACACTTATTCATCATTTTCCATTAATATTATTGTTTATAACTCACGGAGTGCGGGTTGCCATATATGGGATGGTTGATAATGATAAACACTACGTTCCTATTCAATACTACAAACAGTGCATGATACATTAAATGAATAAACTCTAAAATTTGGTGTGATCTCAAACACGCACAAATGCTTGAGGAAGCGACACATGGGAAGGCAGTCTGCGCGATCATATATCTCTACAGCAGGGACAGGGCGCAAGCGAAACACGCCCCACGTATCTCTGCAGTTACAATCTGTGCAGGCAAATATGGAAACGAGAGACAATACGTTTAACTACAGAAATCTGGACAAGTCTCTACATCATAATCTCACCCTCTTACATCCCCCCCTGCCTTTTCGGTACCTCGTCCTCGAGGTATAAAAAAATACATGTACACATATGGATTAACATTTCTCTAAGTCTAAGGGTCGGTCAGACCGTCCCTTTACATCTGAATAACATAAAACACAACTCGTTGAATCATACAACTTGAAGTGGTCTTACCCTACCGACAAGTTGAGTACGTTATCAACTTTGAGGACAAACAAAACAAACAACCCGTGCGTATCTGTAGGCCCCTACACACAAGCTAGAAGTGGTCTTAACCGTTCAACTAGTTGATGGATAGCAACGAGATTTAACTATCACATTACAAAACGCAGCAAAACTAAGACAACAGATCATGTAGGACAGAACAACTTGAAGCGGTTTTAACCTCTCAACAAGTGTGTTGTCGACATGGCTAGACACACAAACCGTGCAAGCTAAAAGCGGTTTTAACCCTTCAATTAGATGCACACAATGACACAAAGTGGCGTTGTTTAGCACTACAACACCCCGAATGCGCACATGGCATTACAATTTCCTCAGCAATGAACACTCATTGCAATTTTCTCAATCACTAGCGACACAAGTGATACATATGGTATTTCCACTCAAGACAATACCCAGCAATGCGCACATGGCATTAGAAATTCCACAAAAATAGCAAAGCATCATTTGCAAATCCCACCATAATAACCAGACCTCGACAAACACATTTCAGAAATGCATCTACACTATGAGTGAATACAAAATTACAAGAGCACTCTCTGGATTTTTCCAAAGAAAATATAGTGGCAGCAGACCTCATGCCTGGTTACTTTATAATGTTACAGGCAATACACGCAGTTCATAACACATCTACAAAATCAAAACATGCAACAGAGTTATATATACTCACGGAAGCTTGATAAGTCCAGGAGATCGAGTCCACGAAAAAAGGAAGTCTACACTTTTTACACATTTACAGTTCTTATCGTGTCCTCAAAGTCACATCAGTGTCAATCAAGTCAAAAGGCATGTCCATATCGAGTGGGTGCCTGACCCACATTGCTACGAGTGGAGCGACGAGGCAGTGCCTCTCCAGTCACAGCTCCGTCGTGTACTCTAGGCACAAGTCTGATCTGACTATCCCTGTCCACTCTTACCGCCTCAGTATCTCTATCACACACATCACTCCCCTCAGAGGAGCGAAAATGAGGCATAGCCGGTAGAAGGTCCTTTCTGTTCACCACCTTTTCAGACCCTCCGTCTTGAGGACTGACTGTGTACACATGTGACCCCGGATAGGGTCGGGCGGTCACCACATATATGTCCGGGCGCCAACGATCTTGTAGCTTCGCACGTCCCACAACTCGATTGCGGAGATAGACCATATCGCCGACACTCAGCGGGTGGTCTTGGGCACGGACATCTGTCAATTTCTTCCTGGTGGCAGCAGACTCCAGGAGTTGGTCGTAGGCCTTGGAGTAGGCCTGCTGGAGACAGGAGCGGTGTTGTCTCACCCAGTCCAGAGATCCTACAGCGGAAGGGCCTGTGACGCCGAGTAGATCGTCCAGGGGCAGTCTGGGCTCTTGTCCAAAGAGTAGGTAGAAGGGAGAGAACCCAGTGGAGGCGTGGGGTGTGGCATTATATGCCTGTAGGACGGTGGGTAGTAGACAGGGGGGCTCCTGCTTTGGTGTGTGGGCCTAGGCGCAGGGTGGGGCTATAGAGAGGCGTTTGGAATTCTCTCTACCCCATGGCACAGGACCAACCCCGAGCTCCTTTCACGCCAGAAAGCATGAGGGCGTGTGTGGTCGAGCCGGGCATGCAGGCAGGAAGTCTAGAGGCAGTGTGCCTCGTCTCCCTTCACTCCCTCCAAGGGATCAGCAGACAAGCAAGGCTTGGTTTCGCATTTCACCTTCTTTATTTATAGCAACAATGCAGTACCTAGCCTCCTGACCTCTCCGCTGCCTCTCTCTGGCCGATCTCTCTGGCCGAGCTCTCTGGCCCTGTTACACACAGGCTTTATATAGCCATCACGCGGGCCGGAGCGAAGGCGGGCTAAGCAGAACATGGTAACGAGATTTCCAGTGGACACGAAATTGTGTTAACATGACAGCTTCTAAACACTATTTGAAGCTTAAATCAACAATCACATATGGCAAACTCCACTCTGTTTGAAAGTGCGTTAATCGAAGCACAACCTGCGTCAATGAATGAATTCCAAAAGTGATTCATATAGAAATGAATGGCAGTTGAAGTATTTAAAGCGCCAATTGAATCAGACACTTATTCATCATTTTTCATTAATATTATTGTTTACAACTCACGGAGTGCGGGTTGCCATATATGGGATGGTTGATAATGATAAACACTACGTTCCTATTCAATACTACAAACAGTGCATGATACATTAAATGAATAAACTCTAAAATTTGGTGTGATCTCAAACACGCACAAATGCTTGAGGAAGCGACACATGGGAAGGCAGTCTGCGCGATCATATATCTCTACAGCAGGGACAGGGCGCAAGCGAAACACGCCCCACGTATCTCTGCAGTTACAATCTGTGCAGGCAAATATGGAAACGAGAGACAATACGTTTAACTACAGAAATCTGGACAAGTCTCTACATCATAATCTCACCCTCTTACAACACAGTACAAGAAAGTCAGCCCCAAATGTTATAGCTGTAATAAGAGTCAGCTTTGCTCAATGACAAATGGCATTTCAACTTGCAGTCTCGTTCAAGATGTGTTTATCAGCCAGCCAGCAAGAACATCCGCTTGGAACAGAACAGAACAGTTTCTTTGTGTAGGCCATTAGCCCATTTCCAAGGCATGAGTACAAAAGGCATTTCATTTCAGGAAGTACATATACGATTTAGAATGGGTATCAACGACACTAATTGTCAAGCCAAGATGGACGTATCAAATGGAGAAGACTCTCGGGCTTGTCCACTTTGTGGGCTCACGGTATATGAAGAACAGCCACTATCCCAATGCCCGAGGTATGACCGTTTCTGGCCAAACTTTTTAGAGCGCAAAAGGGAAATGTGCACTGTGAAATTTCCCCACGTCATGGTGTACACAAAAAGGAAGTGTCGTGATTTACCCTGGATTGTTTTCAAAGCACAAACACGCATGAGAAAAGAGACTACTCCATGAGGGATTGTCATCCAAGCACATCAGTTCATTACGTTCATTCACAGCACGGCTGCTTGAGGTGTCTCACACGGCATTGCTACATAAACTCACAGCTGTTTGGGCCTATCCACAGGCATGAGATGAAAACTTCCAATGTGGCTTTCAGTCCAACAAAAGGTGATTGCTTTTTCGTATTGTGAGCGTTTACCACATCAAGTAAAGGGGGACTTAAAAAAAAAGTGAAAACTCCTCGACGTTCCAGTTCTGTGGGTTGGGGGTAAGAATAGACCCCTGTGGGTTGGGGGTAGGAATAGACCCCTGTGGGTTGGGGGTTAGAATAGACCCGCCGAGTCTCCCTATGCGATTGGCGGCAAGAGGCAAAGAACTGGAGAAATCGAAACTCGACTTGCTCCGTGGCCGTCATTAGCGTGCTTGACCTGCAGTCTCTAGCGGCTAGTGGGTGCGGCGTTCGAAGCTACGCACTTCCCGGAGTTGCATCCACGAGTAAAGTGTTTTTACTTACATTGCCTCTCCCCATCCAAGAGTAAAACAGGGTGCCTGTGAGGGAAGCGACGGTACGCTGTGGTGCGATTAACCCCTGTATACAGTCTTGAGCCAACATCGGGTTGAAATACTCCGCAGGGATTAGTGCTGATATCTGATTGTGTACGTCTTACTTATCAGTAGCTGTGGTTGTTCATCAGGTGCCAGTAAAAGACTGATCAAACGGCCCAGTGGTTAGGAGGTAAAGTTGAAAACAGTTCGAGACCAAGGCATGGGTGATAACGTCGCTATATAAAACAACACCGTCAATTTTTACCTTTAACCAGATCTCCTGATTTTCGTTATCAATGGCCTTCCCTATCCCAAAAAGGCTGAAGGTAGAAACATTTATTTGACCATAATTCTCGTCGTTCGTGTAGTTGCCTGACCCACTGCTGACCCTTTGCTGAGGTCAGGTTTCAGGTGGTTCAAAAGAATACACATGGTGGCTGAAGACTGCACCTAGCCTGCCACAAATGACCTTCTTCAAACTTTACTGTTATCAGATGACAAATCGGTCGGTGAAATCCTGAAAAATCTACCAGAAACTTTCCTGACTTCGGTCCAGGTCGGATCCATCACATCCATGCACATCAACACACACTCCACAACCAGCTTCGTATTAGTTTGCGGTTGTCTGCAAGTGAAAGCAATATTGGGGAGAAGACATCCTCGCGACAAACAGCGTCTCGAGCAGCGCTAACTCTATGAGCAATCCTTTCCTCCACTGTTCTGGCGGCGACGCCCCGGGCTCCGGAGACCACCATGGGAACGGCTACATCATGGGATGGGAGACTGAGAGGGGAGCCAATCTGAAGACCTCTGCCAGTCTGCCCCCGAGCTTCCAGTTCCTATCGGAAACTGCCATCGAGGTAAGGACCTATTACTGCAGCCAATGCTCTTTCCCACCCGGGCATTGGGAGCGACAGGATGCAAACACCCACAGGGCTACATATTCCACGTTGTCTAGTCGCCCATCTTCTCCCGCCTGCAGGGTGACAAAAACCTTCGCCCATGTAGGCCTTACAGACTCACATACGTCCAATATTTTTAAAGCCTGTTTTTAACCGGATGAGCCACTAGTTTGCGAACTTTTTCGTTTTAACCGTGTATTGCGTTCGAGTAGATCGCATGAAAACTTGTTTGGAGTCCGGTAGCTCGGACGAACCAAGGTTATGTTTCTTAACTGACTGTAATGATATGCATACGTCACTGACTGTATTGATATGCATACATCACTGACTGTATTGATATGCATACGTCACTGCCCGAACCGAAATGCCCAAACTTGGCCAAGCCACTTCGACCCACATTTCGAATAAAATATTGTAGCAATTTAAACAAACAATTGATGTACTCCACATATCACTTTGAGAAATTAATGCTATTCTTTGGTTGCGATTATTTTGCAAGCGTGTTAGAAGTTCTAAAAATGAGTGTTTTTCATGGAAACCGAAGAGGGGGAATAGACGGACAATTTGTTTACTGGTGTTACACGGAACATCAAGCCTCCAGGCGCGAAAGAGGTCTTTCTGACCAGCCAATCAGAGCGAAGACTTGGATTAGTTCCCACTACAGGCTCTGGGGACCTCCAACCTGGTTCCTGGACCCTTCTGAAGTTAGTTCGCAAGCAGAGAGTTAGTCCAGTCAAGAAACCTAGTTCGCCGATCCCTCCAAACCTTGTTCGCCGATCCCTCCAAACCTAGTTCACCGATCCCTCCAAACCTTGTTCACCGATCCCTCCAAACCTAGTTCACCGATCCCTCCAATCCTTGTTCACCGATCCCTCCAAACCTAGTTCGCCGATCCCTCCGAACCTAGTTCGCCGAGCCCTCCAAACCTAGTTCGCCGATCCCTCCAAACCTAGATGCCCGATACCTCCAACCTAGTTCGCCGATCCCTCCAAACCTAGTTCGCGATCCCCCAAACGCTAGTTCGCCGATCCCTCCAAACCTAGTTCGCCGATCCCTCCAAACCTAGTTCGCCGATCCCTCCAAACCTAGTCGCCGATCCCTCCAACCTTGTTCCGGACTGAGAGTTCGCTCATTTAAGAACCGCCTTTAGACGCAGAATATGCCGGTCACTGGATGGAAACTTTTACCATCATTTTCATATGAATATTGAATTCGCTTTACTCGGGATGTCTTGACAAGTGATTATTGTGCCTACATTTCTACATTATGTTACATGCACGCTAGAATGAAAGACAGAGTCAGGCGTTTTTTGAACGGAACAGTTCTGCAACGGTGATTCCCACTATGCGTCTGGTGGGGTTAATGCTTGCACTGATAAGTCAGTTACCTGATCCTGACCTCGTGTTTGTCAGATATCGGCCGTCGTCCGCGACCACTGGCAAAAAAGGTATTTCGTTGTCCACGGTAACCAGTAATTAGTCTATAAGTCAGCTGAGGTGAAGACTCATCTTCTTGCGACGCATTCGGTTAATCGAGGCCAAGAGTACTAGGGACAATACAAATCCAAGATATCCTAGTTTAACGTCATTAATGTCGCAATATTCAGTTGTCTCTTCTTCTCTCCAGATTAGCTTCACAGTCCACAGTTCATCAGTTCACATAGTAAATTTTTATTCCGGGGCCAAGTGACCTCATTTAAAAAACAGAGCACGAGGTAAAAAACTAAAAAGGTGTATTGAAGGCTAAATAGAAACAAAACAAAAAGACCCACCGCACGCATCGCTTACCCACACCACTAACACACCGTTTATACAAAAAACATATGAACACTCTACCCCTGCTACCTGCACTCCACGCTCACACCACGCGCTGCAGCAGATCAAGAGTATCGGACCTGCACCTGGAACCAAAGGGTTTAACTGGTCGTAAATGGGACAATATAACAATGAAACTAGTTAAAGTTACTGTTTAAGAACTGTTGACAAAAGATGGTACGAACTACAGAATAATACCCCCCCCCCGCCCCCTTTTAAGTGACTGACGAATTATCTATAAGCGACAATAAATAATACATATGGGGGCAGGAAACACGACCACTAAGGACGTACCACGCCGCCCCCCCAATCCCACCCTCCGTCACCGCATAAATAAAGTATACAATAGAACAGTACAAAAACAGCCCATGCACACGTGAAAGTTATACAAGAAGGGACCGAACTACCCTCGGCCCCCCTCACCGTGACCCTCCCCCCCCGGTCCACCCCCCCTCCCCCCCACTTACGCTCAGTAGCAGTACCATTATGTCCCAAGGAACGCGCAAAGTAGAAAGTGTCTCTGACACAGATGTGGAGAAGTGTTGTGCGCACCGGCCGACAGTGCTCAGCGGCGGCAAAGCAGTCCTGGGGGGGGGGGGGGGTGTGGGGGGTTGGACAAGCGTTTGGTGCCGTCATCGCCCGTGGAAGAACGAGTTCTAAACCCAAATTGAGTTCAGAGGAGATGAGCGTGCTACGAGGAACTTCAAAACAGTCCACGATCTCGATGGCCGGGCCCACAGGGTCATCCGTGGCTCGATAGGGAGTCGGATTCTTCCACACACCACATTAATCGTGTCACATCGACGATCATCTCCTGGGTCTTGGTGGTGTTCAGCTCCAGACTGTTCTCATCACACCACGACACCACGCAGTCGACTTCCCGGCGGTAGTGCGATTCGTCGCTGTTGGAGATCCACCTTCGACTGTGGTGTCGCCCGCGAACTTGATGAGCTGCACAGACTCGTGATGGGACACGCAGTCGTTCGTGTAAAGGCAGTAGAGGAGAGGGGACAGCACGCACCCCTAGAGGGCGCCAGTGTTCAGGATGAGGGTCTGGGAGGTGAGGTCGCTGATCTTAACGGCCTGGGGACGACGCAGGAGAAAGTCCAGGGCCCAGTGACAGATGGATGGGGAGAGGTCGAGGGCCAGCAGCTTGTCAAAGAGTCTCTGGGGGACGATGGTGTTAAAAGCGCTGCTGTAGTCCACAAAGAGGAGTCGGGCATAGTTGTTGGGCGACTCGAAGTGCTGGAGGACGAAGTGGATGACCAGCGGGATGGCGTCGTCGACAGACCGGTTGTTCCGGTAAGCAAACTGCAGCGAGTCCAGCCTGTCGGAGGTGATGGACTGGATATGCTTGAGGACTAGACGCTTGAAGACCTTCATCACCACCGAAGTCAGGGCGACCGGACGGAAGTCGTTGAGGGACGCCACCGTTGCCTTCTTGGGGACGGGAATGATGGTGGAGCGTTTGAAGCCAGAGGGGACGACAGACTGTTCAAGGGAGGAGTTGAAGATCTCCGTGAAGACCGGGGCAAGCTGCTCAGAGCAGTGTTTGATCGTTGGGGAGGACACTCCGTCGGGACCAGCCGCCTTCCTGCTGTTCTGCTTCTTGAACAGTTTCCTCACCGCCGACTCCTCCACAATGAAGGCCGAGGGGGAGAGGGGATTGATGGGGTAGGGGGCGTGCAATATCCCTTTAATGGTTGCCATGAAAGGGGCTAATTCCAAACCAAACATGAAATAAGTGCTCAGGAAATAATCCAATTAGATATATGAGGGTGATCCATCAAAGTTAATGTTGATGCAGGCTCCATCGCCTTAAAATTCGGAGGTTCCGTGAGGGGACATGGTCATATTCCCCAAAACACGGCAAGGCCATTTCCAACTCGATGTTTATAAAACGCTGGCTTCCCAATCGTATCGGTCGATACTGCAGATCAGCGGATTCTCCGATGTGTTACTCTTCTCTTCAGTTTCCTCGCTAACGTTGTGATATCCAACCAACCAACCAACTAACCAAACAAACAAACATAAAGACCTCAGGCAGTTATCGGAGCCCTTACATTCACCTTTTTTGCCAAACATGTACGAGTGCAGATCCTTTCGTTGACTGTGTATGTTCGACAGGCTACGATGGACCCTCTTTGCAATGTGCGAGATGTTGGGTGCCGGGGGTTAATCCCTGGGGGAGAGGTTAGGACGATGATTGTATTTCCATCGTCACAACTGGAAACATTCTGCGTCCCTTAAACAACAGAGTGGAACTTTAGCACGGACTCTTCTATATGTTCTTTACAAAGTGCTATGATACGAAATAAGTTTTTTCAGTATGTAGCAAAACTTCACATATGTGGTGTTTGCGAACCTGAACCATGATATTATGTGAGCACGATGCCAATATCAATGGGTCATGTACCTCTGAATACTAGCATTCTTGAAACAATAGGAGGCATTTTGTGCATGTTGAGATATGAGCCGGCGCACAATTTTTCCCTGCCGATTTGTGCGTAAAGTAATACATAATGTATGTAATTCTGTACGCGCGATGAACGGGCCATGCCTGTGTACCACCTACGAGCCAGTTCGCCATTCTCAACCACATGTCTCCCTGCCCTTAATGTATTGCCTGCCTGCCTGCCTGCGTGACCATGCTCACTGCCTGACTGCCTTGACTGCCTGCACTCACCCTTGCCTTGGTGGTCCGGTCAGGCTGGACGGTCGGTCGGTCGGTCTAGCGTGTTTGCCTCTCTAATGTTAGCAGCCTGCAAACTCCACTACCCCTCTCATCTCTCTCTCTCTCTCTCTCGATCTCTAGCTCTCTACACTCTCTAATCTCTTCTCATTCTGTGCCAAGACTACACTCTTTCTTTAATTCTCCTGGACTCACTGATGCATGATCACTACTACTAGACCGGAATGTACGAGACGGGTCAGCATGTCCATAGTGATGCAAACTGACGCGCTGACCCCTCAGCCCTCCAAATCGTGCAGCAATTAGCAGAGGCGACTGGCCCACATGCAAACAACAAAGATATTGCGCATGACCAGGAAGGATATGGGGCCATGCGGCGGGCTAATGGGCGATGGGCAGAGGACTACGTAGTTGCTGGGTTGCCACAGCAGTCCCTCCCTTCCCCTGCCATTCCGACGCTACACCCCACAAACCCATCCCAAACAATTTCTATCTCTCCTCTCCGTACTCCTCTCGCTCTCTGCTCTCTCTGCTGCTCCGCTCTCTCAAAAGGGGAGTAGGACACATACACACACCATAATTTTGGTTATCAAAAAACTCATGTCAAGGCATCATCTCCAGTCATCCATAGTAATTCCATCATTCATCACCCATCCATCTAGCCAGTCCAGCCATCATCCATCAATCCAGCCATCCATTCTCCAACCTATCAGCACCCATTCCATCCACACAGCCCTAGCCATCCATCCAACCACCATCCAACCCATCATCCACACATCCAGCCATCCAGCCATCCATCCACTCATGCCACTCCATCCACCCATCCATCCCATCCATTCAACTAACATTCCATCCATACATCCACATCATCCATCCATC
>JAWQFJ010023643.1:35000-37851 GCA_034096865.1 Theodoxus fluviatilis | reverse complement strand
ATTCACAATGTATAACATGTCAGGTCTCGCTCGTTCAAAGCTAAATTACTTTGTATATATATCTCGTCCGTGTTTCCACTTAGCTTTATATTATGCTAAGGAAACTCAACGCCTGCCCGCAGCTGGCTGCTGTCCCAATGCCGCACAGATCGTTGACCCCTACTTCACATTTGTGTTTCTGAGTCACGTGTCGAGATGAGAAAAGGCAAAGGAAGCCGAACACACAGTGAGACGTAAGGACCGACAGAAGAGAGACAAAACACAATATGGAAATAGGGTTAGGGTTCGTGAAGTTACGAAAGAATTAGCCAAAGACAATAATAACAGTCAGTGGAATCACAATTTACGGACGAGAAGACAAAAAAGCAGGCCAGATGGGTGTGTGAGTAGAAAAAAAGCAGTGTAACATTGTAGATAAATCATAGACGGTGAGGCATTCGTATGCCAAGGCGTAATAAGTAGTAAAAAACCCCCTCCCAACACACTATTAAGGGGTTGAAAACAGATTACTGCAAGGAAATACACACACGAACACACAGACACACGCAGACATAGACAACCACACAGACAGACACACACACACACACAAACACACACACACACACAGACAGACAGACACAAACACGCGCGCGCGCACACACACACACACAGATAGGCAGACAGAAAGAAACACACACACACACACACACACACACACATAGCAGGCAAGACCACAAAAAACACACACATTTTACACACGAAACGACGACACCGAACACCCAAATATAAAAAGCCAGATACACCAACTGACACAAACACACGAGTGCACACACATGCAGACACAAGCAGACACATTAACTCATGGACCATACCCGCAAACAGGCTCACAGAGAGCAGAGAGAGAGAGAGAGGAGGAGAGAGAGAGAGAGAACAGAATGAAGACATACAAACGAACATATAGGCAGAGTGGACAAAAACCTTGACACATATACTGACATACAGAGACATAACATAGCCACACTACACACACAAACATCACAAGGCCCTCGCGCACACACGTGCATGCATATGCGGGTGCGTACGCTCCATATAACGAAGACAAACAGCAGATAGGAATAGAGAAGAGAGAGAGAGAGAGAGAAGAGAAGAGAGAGAGAGAGAGAGAAGAGAGAGAATAGAAAGAAGACAGACAGACAGACAGAGACAGATAGATTGACAGAGTCAGTCAGACAACATACAACCGACCAGACAAACAGACAGACGGACGGGGAAAGGACAGACAACATACCGAATCCAAAAGTGCAACAGAGTCTAAAACACACACACACACACACACAACCACACACACACGAGCACACACACACCAGCACACACACACACACACACACACACACCACACGACACCCCCCAACACTAACCACACTCACACGCACACACACACAGACACACACACACAAACACGCACAACCAAACACACCCACACACACACACCCACACACACACAGCCACACATACACACACATCCGACCTCACAGCCTTTTACATACCACACGTTACTTAGGCACGTCTCGAAGGTAACGCATGAACAGAAAGTGACGTACGAAGGAGGCTTTCGACAGCCGATCGAATGTTCTGATGTGTGTTGTGTGTGTGGTGTGTGTGTGTGTGTGTGTGTTGACTGTTGGACACGGGGAGTGCGGCGCGGGGAGAGGGGGGGGAGGGGGGCGTATGGCCGGCTTGCGTGCTTGTTGTGTGCGTGTGTGTCTGCGCGCGCGCGGGCGTGCGTGTCGTGCGTGTGTGCTGTGTGCGTGTGTGTGTGTGTGGTGTGGCTGTCTGTGTATGTGTGTGGGTGTGTGTGGCGTGTGTCTGTGGTGGTTGGTGTTAGCTTGATGTGCGTGTGTGTGTGAGTGATGAATGTGTGTGGTGTACCGTACTGTGTAGTGTGTGTGTGCGTGTGCGTGTGTGCAAGTATGTGTGTGTGGTGTGCGTTGTGTTGTGTGGTGTTGTGTGTGCGTGTGTGGGTTTGGGTGTTGTGGTCTGTGTGTGTGTGCGCGTGGGGGTTTGTGTGAGTGTGTGTGTGTGTGTGTAGTGTGAGGCTGAGTGTGAGTGTGCGTGTGTGTGGCTCCCCGTGTGTGTGTGGCCGTGTAGTGTGCCGTTACGTGTGTGTGGGTGTGTCGTGGATGTGTGTGGTTGTGCTAGGCGTGCGTGCGTGCGTTTGTGGGTATGGGTGTTGTGTGTGTGCGTTGCGATGCGAGGCATGTGGTGTGTAATATGTGTGTGTGGTGTTTGTGTGTGCGATGTTGTGTGCGTGTGTGTGTGTGTCTGTGTTGGGGTGCGCCGCGCGCCGTGTGTGTGCGTGCTTGTGTGGTGTGGTGTGGGTTATAATGTGCGTGTCTTTTGCGTGTGTGTGTTTTGTTTGTGTATTCCACGAAGAAAAGCATGACGTAAATTTGGTGCCTGATAGGTCTAGAGACCCGGAAAGATATAATAAATGGTAGATGGTACTGACACATGATATAGACACCAGTTAACACAGAGCACAGTTGTGTAATTGTAAAGGTAAAGGTGTGTTTTTTTATAGCGACTTTACACTAACGTGTGAATTGGGTCGACTGCACATAGTGACCCCAATATAAATGCGTGTTGTTGCACGGCGTCACGAGAGATGGTATGTGCAAATACAGTTATTCTTTTGATTTGAGATACAGAAGGGGAATATTGAATGATGAATGTCCGTGCGGTGAAGATGATGGATGTGGAGTGTTAACGGTCACACCATAGAAGGCGCAAGGTCTGTATGCCCAATGTTTTGGGTCACGCCCCCAGGTGAGGAGACTGCGGGTAGGGGAGTGGGGGAGTCGTGGTGGGGGGT
>JAWQFJ010023643.1:25000-30000 GCA_034096865.1 Theodoxus fluviatilis | reverse complement strand
GGGGTGACGTGAGTTGAAAGCAACCAGTTACGTCAATGCTACAAAGATGGTGTTTCACATAGTCCACAACACCAAGTTTTGGTTCCGCACGTTTACACTACAACTGGAAGCTACCCTCCAGTGCTGTGTTCTGGCCGTCATCCACAATGTCGAGAACAGACCAATAGAATCCTACTTCCCGCAACACATTGTTTTTTAATCTGGAGGAGTTCTCACAGTCTTCTACAGGTGAACCCCTGCAGTGGGACACCGCGATGTCAGATGACTATTGTCTTCGTGGAGGAAGAACTCCTTGGCCTGGTTTTCATTCAACGTTGATAACTGCTTGCAAGCGTCCGTGATTTGTTGGTCACTGTTTCAGGTTAGTCATAAGCCACGCGGAAGCTTGCGTTCGTGGCATTTAGCCGAGGAGAGGATGACCATCAACAAATACGGATTGCATTATGGTAAGCTATCGCTGTTTACAAGAACACGGTTTTGGGAGTGTGATGCATTGCTATGACGTTTCCTTGGCATCTGTAATGAGGGTGAAATGTTCTAAAAACCTATAGAGAGTGCTCTAATAGTTGTCGTTTGAAGAGCTGATTTAAACCTGATGTAAATTTGCATTGGCTCTTTTTTACAAAGGAAAAATTGTTTACATTCGAAAAATAACAAGAAAAACATTTGAGTACTTGTTTCCATGTTTATCAATTTATTTATTTTTCCCCATCTGTCATTTCCCAAATAGACCTATTTATTATTTTCCCGTCTCCGTCGTGTTTTTCCCATTCGTCTCGCTCTAATTAAAATTAATAGTCATTCTTCATAGTCAGCTTTCAATTTACCATGGATCCCATTTTCGTAACGACCTGGTTTCATTTTTTCCACATCCGGCCTTGCATTTTTGACTTACTGACCATACTTTCCCCCATCCTGTGTCATTTTTTCAGCATCTTTCTCTTTATTCCAGCGACTCGCTCTCCTTTTTTCACATTCTGCCCAGCCATGTCAACATCTTGTCCGTATTTCTCCGTGAACTGCACTATCTTTCCAACACAGTGTATCACCATGCAATTTCCCCCTGCCCAATGTTTCGACTTTCCATGCAATATTATATTATTTTCCCAAGTCATACATTTAGATGAAGATGCCTTTCTGCCTCACCTTTATTTACAGCACCCTACCATTTCAAATCCTTGCTCTCACTTTCCCTTTTTCATTTCTCCATCTTTTTTAATCTACCGGTGTCCTGTCTCTTGAAAATTCGCCCCACTCTTCCTCATTTCGCCACATGTCTTCAATTCCCTGGTCTGTATTTCCACATCCTATCTTGTCTTTTCATTTTCCTGTCCCATCTTTTTAATGTCCTGCCTTTTCAGTTTTCTGTCCTGTCTTTTTAATGTCCTGTCTTGTCTTTTAAATGCCTTGCCTTTGCAACTCCCTATCCTGACTTTTCAAGTCCCATTCCTGTTTTTCCAATGTCCTGCCTTTTCAATTCCCTCTCATGTTTACAATGTCTTGCCCTGTCTGTTCAATTCCATGTCCTGTCTTGGTAATGGCTTGCCCTATCTTGGCAATGTCCTGACCTGTACTTTGTGACCTGCCCTGCCTTTTCAATTTCCTGCCATGAATGTCCCTATCGTGCCCCACATTTCATTTTCTCACTCTACATTTCCATATCATCCCCTGTCTGTTTAATTTCCTATCCTATTTTCCTACCTCCTGCCCCTACCTTCAATTTCCTTCCCAACATTCTAGAGCCAGCCGTGCATTTTCCTACCTTTTCATATTCAGTTTACTCGTTCCATTTGTTTTCCCTACCATTTCAGTCATTCCACACCCTACATTCTTAATTCGCTATTGTAATTGTCCCTTCTTGATGTGTCCGTATGCTACCCTTCATTTTTACTTCTCCACTTCCACCTTTGCAGTTTCCTTACCCTAACCGTTTCATACCTGCTGCCCTCTCTACCGTCTATCTATTTTGCCTGTCATTCCCAAAATCTGACTGTTGATCTCCCACCTCAGACGATTAAAAAAAATGTATTCCAGAATTCTGAATTGTTTTCTTTCTTTTCCTCCTCCTCCCCTCTCTCTTCTTTCCTTTTTTCGTATCCACTTCCTGCAAAACTGTGACACTTGTTTCAAGTGTTCCTTTTGTTTCACCGTGTTACACAAAATAATTTCCCTTCAAGCATCTCGTTTCCGTGACATCGAAACAATTCAATATGCACTTTTACAAAACAATATACACTCGCGTTGTTTCACAAACGCAAAATCTATCAAGCCCTAGTGATCATTGGCTAAGCAGACTGACCTCCCTTGCATAAGTCACTCCGAATGTACAAGTTGATTACTCACCCTACATCAGCAACACCGTATGAACTTTGGTAACACGTCATTTCAGCGCCATCAATTCAGCGCCACCAATTCAGCGCAGTGTCTTTTCAGCGCCGTATATTTCATATGACAAACAAGCCCTACTCTGAACCTTACATATGTATATGTGAGTGATTATTCACTACGGAGTTGCCGCAATGTCACGTGACAAACAAGCCCTGCTCTGAAATGTAAATGTGAGTGATCACGTGACAAACAAGCCCCCAACCTTCCAAAGATAGACGCTGCCAAGGCAGTATACAAAATGAAAGTTCAAGTAAGAAAGTTCAGACACACATACAAACACACACACACACACACACACACACACACACACACACACACACACATACAAACACACGCACACGCAGACACACACATACACGCACACACAAACATACACACACGCACATGCACACGCACGCACACACACAATACACACTCACTCACACACACACACACACACACACACACACACACACACACACACACACACACACACACACACACACACACACAAACAACTGTTTTAAAACTGAAATGCGCTGAAATGTACGGAGCTGAAATGTACGGCGCTGAAGAGTCGCCGCGCTGAAATGACGGCGCTGAAGTGTTGGCGCTGAAATGACGGCGCTGAAATGTCATGGAATCATGAACTTTAAGCGAGCAGTTCCTAGATTCACAACGCTGTAGGAATCAGGGCATAAACAAATGAATATGAAGGCAGCAATTGAGAACGATTATATAACCTGCCCTTCCCCTCTCGACCCCCTCTCTTCCACCTCACCCCTACCCCCCACCCCCTCTCCATTTCATTTCTCCCTATCGCCCACCGCACCCTTCCCAACCCCCATCCCTCACTATCTCCAAATATCACTTTGCCTTCCCTTCCCACCCCACCCCATAATTCCTCACCCCTCTCCCTGAAGATATCTAGGAATGGCCGGGGAAGAGTTCACCAGGGGTCATATGGTAATTAGCAGCGCAGCCATGATCGTAGGTTACACAACTTCCGGTGCTATATGTTGGGGTATGTTTCGGGTCTGTGTTGAGGAGTGATTATCGCCAGATCGTGGCAAAGGGATGGCATTAAAGCATGCAAAAAGTTTAAGTAGATTAAAAAATTAATCGAAAATAGTCATAATAGACTATTGTCACGTATACTTTCTGCACAAAACCCACAGAAGATAAGTAAACAAACCACACCATAATACCTAGCAGACGAACACGATCGAACTATTCTAGTGGTTTTTGTGCTCGGTGGCCTTACGTAGCCTACAAAGGCTGATAAGCCTTAAAACTCCATCCATCTATCCACCCATCTATCCATCCATACCAGCTGACGAAGGACCAACTTGATCCGGAATTGAGGAACACTCCGCCAAAGAGTGCCATGGACATATTTAATTGTTATACTCGGAACATCGGCGTACACGTTGGAAGAGTTAAAGAATTATAGGTCTTTGGAAGTCTATCGATTCTTCGTAGCAGGATTCGTGGGAGATGTCTGCTGATTCTCGCCGGGTGTTTGTCTCGAAAGGTCAGATCTATTCTGTAAATCTTCTTTTTCCACCCTCTTCGTCTAGCTTCGGTCACTCTTTGCACATTCGGACCTTGATTGGTTTTCTCTGATGGTATAAAGTAGTAGGAGCGTTTGACTCCTCTTAATTTTTCTTTTTGTTGGTTGTTAAAACAAATTTTCACGCAGCAAGAAGTCGGCATGGTTGCACGTCTCCCGTAGCACAGCTTAGCAGACACAAAGATTATAGGTTACACAAAGATAGCTCATGCCGAGCTTTTGCTCTATAAAGTTACAAGACGCTGCACCTAGCGGCGAGAGTAGGGGTGAATCAAGGAAAGTGTACTCACACCGCTTAGTGACAAGACGGCGAAGAAAGCTGCCTGCTGATTGGAGGATTCTATTCAGGGAACCAATCAGAGGACTGCTTTCGTGTAGATATGGCGTTTATGTCTACGCTTTGGACAATTCAATGGCGGCAGCTCTCTCCAGTTCGCGCAGAAAAAGCTATATTTTGGGATACTAGAAACCCATCCGAAGAAAATGTAAGCCATGAACAGCATTAATTTATCAAAGCTGTATGTTGAATGCATCAAAAGGTATTGAAAGGTCCTACTTTTTAACAATCGAAATGCAGGTCACATGGACACGCTTGATTGTAACTATAAATCTTTGCGGAAGCGGCAACTGAATTCACTTAATCGAATGATTTTCTGGCCGCAAATCACCTTCTTGACAGGTATGTATTGCTTTGCATTTCCTAAAGATATTCCACAGGGGTGTATACGTTGATAAACAAGCTTGCATTCTTAGATAATAATGAAAAATAGATCGTTCCCATTCAAACCATACCATGTAGATCTAGGTCGAGTTGGATTTCACAACGCCTGCTACAAAAAACAAAGCCAAAACACCCCCATTATTGCAGCAAATCATTTTATTACACATTACACAGTAAATGTATTCACAAACATGATCGGAACGCATCAGAAACCGTCGATAAACAAGAAGTTTTACATGTCGCTAAGAGGTGTGATTAACTTTCCTTGATTCACCAATAGTTCTAGCCGCTTGGGGCGCAACGTGTCTCGATCCTCACAACAATGAGCTAATGAACTAT
>JAWQFJ010023643.1:17500-20000 GCA_034096865.1 Theodoxus fluviatilis | reverse complement strand
GAAATATTTTTGCTCGTCAGCCAAGGGAAACACTCCTTGCCTTCAACTGTCGTCCTAACTCCTCGCACAAGTCAATAATGGGCGCGTTTGTTTGGCCCAAAATCTCGAGAGAAACGCGAGGTCTAGGCGTTGCCTACGTTCCTCGCTCATAAGGACGCACTCGCCGTGAAGGCGGGAAGCCGAAGAAGGTCCGAAGCTCCCACAATCCTTCCCTCTGCAGTGACCCGGATGAACCAAAATGGCGGAGACAGGGCGAGTTGGGCTGGTGTTCGGAGAGAACAGTGCCTGTAATGTGCTTCTCAAGGTTCGAGAATGGAAAAATGTGCGTTCACGGAAGTATTTGCTGTTCGAGTGTTCATTTGTATATATAGAGGAGTACGTATATTGGTTTTTTCTGGACATACACTGCCGAAAATGGTTTTATCGCTTGCAGTATACGTACGCTCTATGAATTATGTCCCTTCACCGTATACGTACGCTCTATGAATTATGTCACCTGAATTGATCGAAATGAATCGAGGCTTCACATTTTCGACAAAATTGTCTACAATTGAACCCGGGTTGCTTTTTTCGTTAAAAAAGTTCCCGTGCCATTCGATATGACACCATGGTTTGTTCTATGAAGTGAAAAACTGATGTGATATCTAAATCGTCAGTTATGTCGTCTATCGGCAACTTCTTCACCGACTCTGGCGCCAGGACGCCGCCATATGTTCTTTCGCCTTGAGAGATGATTGGCCATGTTTCTAGCTGTAGGAGCGCCTCACTCGCCCTCGATAGCCATTCAGGGAGAATCGCGAGATGTGTGGCCAAACAAACTCGCCCAAAGTTTGCCTTTCCCCCTCTACAGTTTGCATGCAAAACGCTCAATTTGTAAAATCATGACAAACATACAAAGAAATCATAACCAAATGACAGTACCGATTTCCCAACGCTCTATGTAGAATACATCACTACCAGGCAATAGTTTATTTGAATCGCTACACTACTCAAATTGAAATGTGCGTCGACGTATGCTACAAGTGGAAGGTCGGGCCACTGGCGTACGCGATACTACACGGCTTGTCATGTACCCGAGTGGTCCGAGGTGTGAAGAATCAAAACAGTTGTGAGTGCCTAATCGCAGCCTCTTTTGCAGCCACCTGTGCACATTTTCCTCGTCTTCGCCGGTTTTTCCTCTTCTTCAAGATGATCACAGTTGCAGCAGCAGCAGTTACATCCTTGCTGAGTGACACCAGTGTTGTACAGAAAACGTCTCCAACGATGACGCGTGTAACCACACATGGTGATGGGTGGAATACATTTCACCATGTGCAAACACCTCAGGTTTAAAAAAATCATGATCAGGGAAAGAGAAACGACGACTTTCTGTTTTATCGTTTGTGACGGCCGTAACGTTAACAGAAGGAACAAGAACTCTGATCAAGGCGCGGTTGCACAGACATAAAAAATGTCATCGACTTCACTAATATTTTCATCCCTGGCTAGTCTTGCCGATTGCAATGACAATATCAGGACAGCACAGCAGTTCTTTTTTTTTCATTGCTGTTGGCACTTTTCCCGCCACAAAGTAAGCCTGTGATGATCTCTCCAAATATATATCGTGTGACAAACTTTATCGCTGGTGAGGGCGCGCTTTCGACCACGCGGCTTTGCAAGAGGCACCATCGCCTGGGTGCTGAGAGTAGTCGCTAGAGGGCGCAGCGAGGCGCCAAAGGTCAAGGGAGGTGAACCGCGGTAATTGTCCGCCTCCCCCACTATAACAAGCCCGAGCAGGACTGACCGGAAGTCTCACCCTAAGGAAGTGTCAGGACGACATCCGGTGACTGAATTCGTCTGGCTGGGTGGTCCATCCTGTCGGCGTTGCTTTGTTCCTCTTCACATCCTTGACCCAAACCTGAATACAGAAACTTAATTGGTTTGATCTTGCCGGTAGCCTTGCAGTGATACCGGCGAAGCTCATTACCCAAGCTATGTAATTCATTCCGCACAAGTCAGACCTCCTGATAAAACCTTTCCTGCTTATCAAGTTAACATGTCACCTTCCCAAACCGCAGGAGCGCGGAAGAGAAATTCGCAGCATTTCAATGATCGTTCTGGCTATCATCAAGCGCTGCGTCTGCAGTCTTTTCTGAGTATGGGACAAAACTGTTTTGTATTTGCGGCAGCGATAAGAGCTTCAGAAAGTGTTTCCAGGGCCCAGGTAATATGAGTCCGTTCACTGAATCCTTCGTAAGCATTCTCCTGTAGGTGTACCAGCAGGCTTCATTGTACTCCCTGATCATCGAATGTCCTGAGAATGGCAAACAGTTCATTTCCTTCCACCTGTGAGTCAAAACATGAGAATATTCCTATGATCAACTGTGGATTCCCTTGAACTTCAAGGCTGATTGTAACAACGGTTGGCATCGTCCATCAGCAACGGACTTTGGGGTATTTGGGGCTTCAGGTATCGACCCATCCAAAGGGCAAAGGCCGAAACAGGGCGACTCCATCTTTC
>JAWQFJ010023643.1:2500-15000 GCA_034096865.1 Theodoxus fluviatilis | reverse complement strand
TCCGCATTACAACATTGCGCCAAAAATAATTCGTTCTGACACCAGTTTTTTCTCCGCTTTTTACAGAAATTATCCAGATGTTAAAATGTGTTTCCCTTTTAACACAAACATTTTATTTTATCGAATAAACGCTTGCTTATATCCTCAACAAGAATAAGTTATGAGTTTCGTGCGAAATAGTCTCAGAATTACTTTAACGGCGTATGACAGGGAGCAGATCGGCTATCCCACAAGCCTCTCGTGTGGCTCTCATTTGAATTTTTCGGACGAAATTCTTCCATCACATGATAACAAGTGTGCTAGAGACTGTTTCGCCGGCAGGGGAAGTCTCTAATGGACTAGAATGTGTCGTACGGACACAGAATCTGCGCTTTTAAGTGGGCAGAGTGGCGCCTGACACACCTCAGCCAATGGGGGTGATGTGGCCCGTCACGTGGTGACTTCAAGCACCCCTTTGCTTGGACGAGTCCACTAGCGGTAAAGGAAGCACTAGAAAGAGAACTACATATGGCTTGAGTCGCTTGATGACCTCCTCATCAGCTGGAACCCCTGGCTGTGGAAATATTATGAATGTATTTGCCAACACGCAGTATTATGTTCGATTCGTGTCTGTGCAATAAAGCGCATGCTACAAGGATGCTAAATCTAAATATCCACCCACTCGATGAACTGTCGATAGCAAGTAAGGAGTTAAAGCAGATTTAGGATTTCTCCGCAGATCAAACGCATGCTTTGGTTTTGACGGTGCTCTCGTGTACCCCATTCCGTTTTCAATCAATGACTAATCTTGTATGTAACGAGAAAAAAATGATACAAGATGCCGGTTTACCTTTAAAAACACATCCCAAGGACACCACCAAAAGAAGCAAGATTTAAAAAATCCCCCTTTGAAGACTTAGTCTCCTCTGGCTTGGACTCTGTCATTTTTGTATAATTCGTCTTCAAACCATTTCGTTAAAAATAGTTACCATATTTAATTCAAGTAGGCTTTCAACTGTATGACGAAGGGCTAATATCTTCATGATTCCGTGGAGTACCAATTGTTTGTATGTATGTATGTATTTTGGCTCTTATATAGCGCCAATCTTACACCCAAAGGCATGCTCAAGGCGCTCAACACGTTCACCCTTTGAATAAAAGAGTTTTTAGCTGTGACTTGAAAGTCTGTATTGAAGGAGATTTCCTCAGTCTGTCTGGGATATCGTTCCAGAGTTTCGGTCCAGCATACGAGAATGCGCGTACATACAGATTAAATATTTTGCTTTGAGAATGCAGCCTACGAAAAATGGTAACACATACTGCTGTTACAGAGTCATATTCTTCAGGACACCGTGACGGCTGTGCAATATCAAAAAGCCTCAGTACGTTCTAATGTTCAATGACTCGCAAGCGATGTTTTCGTTTTGAACCAGATGTTTTTATTAATAGAATCAGGGTTTCAAAAGGGTTATTAAGAGGCTACGACAGCACCTCAACTGTCAGCACAATTTCCAGCACGGTGCCCAGTTCTGTCGCTTTTTGGGTGGCAGCTTTTTGTTTGCGATGATAAACGTCTCCTCCGGTCCATGTTCCCGTTAACTTTAACCCAGCGGAACTAACAGGAAAATAATGGGGTAAATGCGTCAAGGAACGTTGGTGACCCTTGCCAAGAAAGTTCATAATTTTGTAGGGTAGAGAAAAATCAATCCTCGGTTCGTTGTTAAGAAAGAAAATAAATACAAAGAAAGGCAGATAAATACAATAATATAAGAAAACATTCAGCATCTACATGCGCGCGCACACACACACACACACACATCTTTAAAAAAAAATTTAGTGACTTGTTTTTTTAATAGCATCAACCCTTTCTTTAGATTACATTTTTATCGTGTCTCTGTTTCCATTCTAAAGCAGTTGGCAATCAATATTTTTCCTTTTGCTGCTCTGAAGCATGCACTAGCAATAGCACATCAGGGGCGATCAGATTTCTGTCGGTTGGGATGAATAGATAAAATCTGGTTGATTTCATTACCCTCGTAGCATGCATCGACTTGTTTCTTCGATAATGTATTTTCTACGAATGAAAACAATCCCAAATACTTCTCCAGCACACGAATGCCAATTTAACATTTTCCTGTAAATCAGGAGTAATACTGGGCCCATTAGGGAAAAGGAGATGAATTGAATACATCATCTCTTTGCTTTAAAGACTACCGAATAAAAAGAAATCGTGCGGCACTGCACGTAATGAAACTGAAAAGTGAAATGGTTCCACAACATTCCGTGCATTTATGCACTGGCAACATTCACTACATCACATTTTAAAGCTGTCTCCAAGTCTGTATAAACAGTTTGGAAAATAAAACAGCGACGATGTAGATGTCTCGAACCTGTCCTTATCAGCATACCACATTCGGATGTTTCTGCGCCTTGCGTCTTCTTTGTTCTTGTTGACGTGTCCATCTACTGCGTAACACCTTCTAATGAAATCGAACGCTGTCGCCATGGGTTTCTGAGCCCTAAAGGGAAGCACGACAGAGTTTTTTGATACGCCAAAGTCAGGCTTGCAGCCTCTAAGGTGGAAAGGGGATGACTGGGAGAGCAGGATCCTAGGCTGGCCTGACTCCCAGGAAATTTCGCTGGTCAATACTTTGCCGCCGCCCCCGGCGAACCACGGAGAAGCCATGACTGAAATAGCACTGCCCTTTTAAGGATGGGATGCGAACTGTGTGCTTCTGCACCAAACTGTTTCCTCTTGGATTTTTTCCCCACTCCGGACCAAATGGACCCCAAAGATCAGAGAGTCCAACGTGAATAGACTGCAAGCCTCTTTTTCTCCTGCTTCTGAATATGTCATCATGCCGTCGGAAATGCCATTTTCTTCCGTTTGCTTTGCGCTTTTCTCTGCGTCCGTCTGCTAGTGATGTGACGTCGCAGAAGTAGGGGCGAACTGTTTTGTTTTCAGCTTGCTACGAGATTTGACGTGAAGATAGAATGTTTTAAGAGCGAAAACGGATTGGCAACTGCGTTATAAGTAAATATATATCATGCAAGGAGAAAATATTCCATAACAAATGTATCCACCATAACTGCTTGTCATAGAAATGTGTGTGTTGCTGAACGTTGTGTTCATGTCGTCTTTTGGGATGGCACTATGCTTTCTAGGTCAAGTATGGATCGACAAGAAGCCGTTTACATCTCAGTTGTACGTGCAAAATTGTCAAAGAGGCGATCGCACTTCTAAAACACTCTCATGACCATCTTCCTGTGCACACTGAAGAAATAAAAAAAGTGTTTGCTTCGAGTTCTTCCGGTGCTCTTGGGATTTGACGGGATGGCTTTTTTTCGCTCTCTCTGCAGCCAGGCAATTCCACTGGAGCCAGAGACAAATGACCAGCCGTGTTGGGACTAAATGGGGCCGTCTCAACTGGCAGGGCAAAGACTGGACCGCCGCTTGGGAACATGGCGGGCAGGAGGAGGGCGATTAAGTTGGCGTGACTCAAACAAGAGGCGAACAGTTGGGAGGTGGCGAGACGATTGGGCAAACCATCCCAGGATTCTCGCAGCATGCACTCATCAGTGCTCCTTTTCCTCCCCTCCATACGTTCACCAACTAGATTATTGTAAATATCCTGGTTCTTCATTTCGCAAAGTACGCTGGATGATTTGTGCATTCCTGGCCCCCGCGTACAGCGGAGAGAGGAGGTTTTATCGAGTGTAATTTTGACAATGCAAAGTTTGGAATAGTCTGACTAGATTCTCAACATAAATGAAGCAGCATTTTCCAGCTTCTTCGTCTGCAGTGCTGGAATGAAACCTGCTCTACATCTGGGGCCGTTGCAGAGGCACGGAGATGGAGTGGATTTGAAGGTGTTACAGGGAGGGAGGAGGAGGGTGAGAGCATGGGCAGATCCAGTGTCGATCGTTGCGCTGGTTTAATGGGGTAGTCTGTGCCGACAAGAATAGTTCCCCCCACCAGGCTCCAACTCCAATAGCCCTCGGTGCCGGGGATACCAGCGTACCTTCAATAGGCAGTTTCCCTTTTTCTTACGCGTTCTTTGAAAAAAGACTTCCTCCTGTAGATGTAATGAAATGGATGGGCGGATAGTGGCAAATTGGAAGTGAACTTTTTTTCGTTAACGGCGGGTTATTTTTGGCTAAGTTTTTTAACGCATTGTCAGTAATGCAGCAGGGAAGGCATGGTTTTCTTGGAAATATATATACCGCATTTAACTATTGATTAACACATGCAATTCTCATGTACACAGAGTGCCCACGTCTATGGATTTTCTTCGTCTAGATCTTTAAGAAAGTAGTCATGTCCTCTTCATCAAATGTTCAATAAATCAACTCAACACCCAGCTTTCTTTCAAAACAAACGTAAATTAAATCGCTTTAGTAAAAAAAATTACATAAAATTTTTACATTACAATACAACAGATCACAATACACCACACCACAACAAAACACAACACGCCACTACACAATGGAACACATCACACCAGTTTGCCGTGTTCGGTCAAGCTATGGCACCACCAACTGTAACAGTCTTGACTCTGTTTTCAAAGTTTTCACTATGGTAAAACTCCACATGTTCAGTATGGACAACATATATATGCCAAGCTATCTACGTCGTCCCTGACTGTGGAAGGTGGTGTTTTCCCTCATGCTCAGCCTCGATGCTGCATATAGGACATTCTCATTAGCGTACCCTGCAGGAGTTATCCTCGGCGCTCTCTGTCGAAAAACAACGCGTTAGGTAGAACCACCTAGTTCCGGTCGATTCTCGAAGCGTCTGCACTGAATACTATATCTTTGCTAGATCGCTCAAAGTACATGTATGTGGGGTGGAAAACAGTACCGTCATGTAAAGCTCGAATGAGTAGCAGCAGATAACTGTTTAGTTCTGGCTTGAATTGACAATTTTGTTTCCCCGAAAATTCACTATTGAGTGGATGAGTGATCAACTTGCCTGCACGGCGTAATGTGTAGGCCTAACTTGTAAGATCGGGTCGATGATGACAAGAAAATGGCATTAAAACACACACAAAAATTCATTACAACTAAAATCTCCGATTATATTAATAACTGACCATTTTTACACTTACAGCTAGTACTCAAACGTTACAACGCAAACAAAACACACCTGCGGGGAGTGTCGTGGTCTCGCATCAAAACGCAATGCACGAGTGATCGTTTCACTATCTGATCCGACATGGTATTCCAGCAAACAAGCAACTACTGCAACTTCATGAAGTTATTAAAATCTCAAAGTGTGGTGTCAGACATCGATGGACCGAATGAGTTCGACTGCAGCTGCCGGTTGCATTCTCGAACATTTCGTCTGCACTGAATACTATAGATCGCTCAAAGTATGTGAGGGTGGAAAACAGTACTGTGTCATTTGCCATAACCATCGTGGCAAAAATTATTGATGGAAAAGTTGTCAAGCTACATGGCATTCCAGCAAACAAGCAACTACTGCAACTTCATGAAGTTATTGAAATCTCAAAGTGTGATGTCAGACATCGATTGACCGATCGAGTTCGACTGCAGCTGCCTAATCAAACGTAAGCGCTGCTCCCAAGCTCATTTAAGTTGCTTGAGATCGTTTCGCTATCTGATCCGACAATAATTACTAAACATTGATATCAAAATCACTATTCAAAATTTTTGGCGGGCGGTCTACCCCGCACAACTAAAATCTACGGTGAATATCATCTCCACAAGCCGAACTACGTGAAGTTATACATTACGTCGAGTGCGCGCAAGTTGATCGACTCGATGATAGTGAATTTTCGGTCCTCGCCAGACCAAGGAAACGAAATTGTCAATTCAAGCCAGAACTAAACAGTCATCTGCTGCTACTCATTCGAGCTTTACATGAAACATTATATCACACTAGCTCGACCATCTGCTGGCGTAGTGACTATGGTTCGATCGCGTTCGTCTGCTAGCCAGCTATGTACGTACGGTGAGGTTTGTTTACTTATCTTCTGTGGGTTTTGTGCAGAAAGTATACGTTAAAACAGTCTAATATGACTATTTTCGATTAGTTTTTAATCTAATTAATCTTTTTGCATGCTTTAATGTCATCCTTTTGCCACGATCTAGCGATCATTCCATGAGCTTCTATTTTTACCAGTCTATCGGAACTAGTGGAAGTAAAGGGACAAAACTCGGACTGAATTTCCGTTTCAGAAGTGAGAATGTCCTATAGGCGAATGGTCCATGGCTGATTTTATATGGGTTTACACTGATGTTGAGATCGAGGCAGCAAACCATGGGACATTGTGCTGATCTCTGTGGATCCAGCTGAGCGTTCCTCCCTCCGGGAAGGTTCGTGGTAGGCTCTGATCGGGACACGACGTAAAAATCTACATACAAGTACACTAGGGAGTTTGGAAGATAATTTGAATAGGGTTTGGTGTGGGGCAAAAGACACCTGGGTGGGATGGATATCAAGCGTATACATAAAGACAAAAGTAAATGGAAAATGTGTAATTTCATATAGCGACATAATCCATTTATGGATTTCAAACAGCTTTACACTTTCACCCTGATCATTGGGCTGCTTGATCAATCTTTCACATGCATCTGACGACAAACCCATGAGATACTGATACGACTCACACAATCGGGAAACAGCACCAAATCCATTCCCTGGGGAGTATTCCAAACCAATCCTGGCTCACTGCTGCATACAAGGGTGAAAAGCCTTATAGTGTGCAGTCGCTGCCCTCACAGGCACTGGGTTTTACTCCTGGATGGAGAGAAACAATGCGAGTTGAGTACCTCGCTTCGAACGCCACACCCACTAGACACAAGCGACTGCAGGTCGAGTGCGCTAACCCTGCAGCAACTGAAGCCCACAAGACACAATAAATATTGAAGTCAACAGACATGTTCTCAGTGCACCAAAGGTCAAGCATGCATCTCGGTGAAAGGAGACGTGGCAGAATCCGGGTTCTTCATACTGTCTGAAGGTCACTATATCCCTCTACCCTCCACCCCCCAAACTCTCATACTGTCTGAAGGTCACTATATCCCTCTACCCTCCACCCCCCAAACTCTCATACTGTCTGAAGGTCACTATATCCCTCTACCCTCCACCCCCCAAACTCTCATACTGTCTGAAGGTCACTATATCCCTCTACCCTCCACCCCCCAAACTCTCATACTGTCTGAAGGTCACTATATCCCTCTACCCTCCACCCCCCAAACTCTCATACTGTCTGAAGGTCACTATATCCCTCTACCCTCCACCCCCCAAACTCTCATACTGTCTGAAGGTCACTATATCCCTCTACCCTCCACCCCCCAAACTCTCATACTGTCTGAAGGTCACTATATCCCTCTACCCTCCACCCCCCAAACTCTCATACTGTCTGAAGGTCACTATATCCCTCTACCCTCCACCCCCCAAACTCTCATACTGTCTGAAGGTCACTATATCCCTCTACCCTCCACCCCCCAAACTCTCATACTGTCTGAAGGTCACTATATCCCTCTACCCTCCACCCCCCAAACTCTCATACTGTCTGAAGGTCACTATATCCCTCTACCCTCCACCCCCCAAACTCTCATACTGTCTGAAGGTCACTATATCCCTCTACCCTCCACCCCCAAACTCTCATACTGTCTGAAGGTCACTATATCCCTCTACCCTCCACCCCCCAAACTCTCATACTGTCTGAAGGTCACTATATCCCTCTACCCTCCACCCCCCAAACTCTCATACTGTCTGAAGGTCACTATATCCCTCTACCCTCCACCCCCCAAACTCTCATACTGTCTGAAGGTCACTATATCCCTCTACCCTCCACCCCCCAAACTCTCATACTGTCTGAAGGTCACTATATCCCTCTACCCTCCACCCCCCAAACTCTCATACTGTCTGAAGGTCACTATATCCCTCTACCCTCCACCCCCCAAACTCTCATACTGTCTGAAGGTCACTATATCCCTCTACCCTCCACCCCCAAACTCTCATACTGTCTGAAGGTCACTATATCCCTCTACCCTCCACCCCCCAAACTCTCATACTGTCTGAAGGTCACTATATCCCTCTACCCTCCACCCCCCAAACTCTCATACTGTCTGAAGGTCACTATATCCCTCTACCCTCCACCCCCCAAACTCTCATACTGTCTGAAGGTCACTATATCCCTCTACCCTCCACCCCCCAAACTCTCATACTGTCTGAAGGTCACTATATCCCTCTACCCTCCACCCCCCAAACTCTCATACTGTCTGAAGGTCACTATATCCCTCTACCCTCCACCCCCCAAACTCTCATACTGTCTGAAGGTCACTATATCCCTCTACCCTCCACCCCCCAAACTCTCATACTGTCTGAAGGTCACTATATCCCTCTACCCTCCACCCCCCAAACTCTCATACTGTCTGAAGGTCACTATATCCCTCTACCCTCCACCCCCCAAACTCTCATACTGTCTGAAGGTCACTATATCCCTCTACCCTCCACCCCCCAAACTCTCATACTGTCTGAAGGTCACTATATCCCTCTACCCTCCACCCCCCAAACTCTCATACTGTCTGAAGGTCACTATATCCCTCTACCCTCCACCCCCCAAACTCTCATACTGTCTGAAGGTCACTATATCCCTCTACCCTCCACCCCCCAAACTCTCATACTGTCTGAAGGTCACTATATCCCTCTACCCTCCACCCCCCAAACTCTCATACTGTCTGAAGGTCACTATATCCCTCTACCCTCCACCCCCCAAACTCTCATACTGTCTGAAGGTCACTATATCCCTCTACCCTCCACCCCCCAAACTCTCATACTGTCTGAAGGTCACTATATCCCTCTACCCTCCACCCCCCAAACTCTCATACTGTCTGAAGGTCACTATATCCCTCTACCCTCCACCCCCAAACTCTCATACTGTCTGAAGGTCACTATATCCCTCTACCCTCCACCCCCCAAACTCTCATACTGTCTGAAGGTCACTATATCCCTCTACCCTCCACCCCCCAAACTCTCATACTGTCTGAAGGTCACTATATCCCTCTACCCTCCACCCCCCAAACTCTCATACTGTCTGAAGGTCACTATATCCCTCTACCCTCCACCCCCCAAACTCTCATACTGTCTGAAGGTCACTATATCCCTCTACCCTCCACCCCCCAAACTCTCATACTGTCTGAAGGTCACTATATCCCTCTACCCTCCACCCCCCAAACTCTCATACTGTCTGAAGGTCACTATATCCCTCTACCCTCCACCCCCCAAACTCTCATACTGTCTGAAGGTCACTATATCCCTCTACCCTCCACCCCCCAAACTCTCATACTGTCTGAAGGTCACTATATCCCTCTACCCTCCACCCCCCAAACTCTCATACTGTCTGAAGGTCACTATATCCCTCTACCCTCCACCCCCCAAACTCTCATACTGTCTGAAGGTCACTATATCCCTCTACCCTCCACCCCCCAAACTCTCATACTGTCTGAAGGTCACTATATCCCTCTACCCTCCACCCCCCAAACTCTCATACTGTCTGAAGGTCACTATATCCCTCTACCCTCCACCCCCCAAACTCTCATACTGTCTGAAGGTCACTATATCCCTCTACCCTCCACCCCCCAAACTCTCATACTGTCTGAAGGTCACTATATCCCTCTACCCTCCACCCCCCAAACTCTCATACTGTCTGAAGGTCACTATATCCCTCTACCCTCCACCCCCCAAACTCTCATACTGTCTGAAGGTCACTATATCCCTCTACCCTCCACCCCCCAAACTCTCATACTGTCTGAAGGTCACTATATCCCTCTACCCTCCACCCCCCAAACTCTCATACTGTCTGAAGGTCACTATATCCCTCTACCCTCCACCCCCCAAACTCTCATACTGTCTGAAGGTCACTATATCCCTCTACCCTCCACCCCCCAAACTCTCATACTGTCTGAAGGTCACTATATCCCTCTACCCTCCACCCCCCAAACTCTCATACTGTCTGAAGGTCACTATATCCCTCTACCCTCCACCCTCCAAACTCTCATACTGTCTGAAGGTCACTATATCCCTCTACCCTCCACCCCCCAAACTCTCATACTGTCTGAAGGTCACTATATCCCTCTACCCTCCACCCTCCAAACTCAACATATTTTCCCACGATTTGATTAGATGCAGTTTCGGGATGGGTGGGTGTGAGGATCGTAGAGCTTGTGCGTCTTGGGTTTGTCGTTGCTTTGGCATCCCTGCATGGTTTACTTTGAATGTAAGAGAAGGGTGCTGAAAGGGAAAACTAATCTCAAAATTAAGAAAATAACGCGATAATAGTAACAGGATTCTTCAATGCTCCCATCGATAATTGTATGGAGGCCACTGACGGCCTGAATATCCGGCTTATGTTGGAGATGAGCAAGGTGACTCCATTTTCCTGGGACAATCATTATTTCATATATCCCATCGACCTTTTACAGCAATGAAATATTTTAAAAAGGTGTCCTTTGCAGGAGCATATCCTGGCGTAAAGGCGCGCTCGCGCGCGCGTATATGTGTATGTGTGTGTGAGAGTGTGTGAGTGTGTGTGTGTGTGTGTGTGTGTGTGTGTGCGCGTGCGTGTAATTACCATGATGAGCCGCAATGCGGACGCGCATCAGAAGTGACACAACCAAAGCGTATCATAACAGTTAACGTAATGATTTTGTACCACGACTTGTCACCCATGTATGGATATACAATTGCAGATCGCTTTGCACCTCATCTCCCGATCATCTTGGCAGCAAACACAGAATCAGACGGACAAGGAGCACACAATAACATAACAGAACCACCTCCACTCTTCGGGAAGTATTCCCGCCAGCTCATGGCCGCATATAGAGTTACGTGCATTGCAGTGGTAACTTCGGGAAGTATTCCCGCCAGCTCATGGCCGCATCAAGGGTTACGTGCATTGCAGTGGTAACTTCGGGAAGTATTCCCGCCAGCTCATGGCCGCATCAAGAGTTACTTGCATTGCAGTGGTAACTTCGGGAAGTATTCCCGCCAGCTCATGGCCGCATCAAGAGTTACGTGCATTGCAGTGGTAACTTCGGGAAGTATTCCCGCCAGCTCATGGCCGCATCAAGAGTTACGTGCATTGCAGTGGTAACTTCGGGAAGTATTCCCGCCAGCTCATGGCCGCATCAAGAGTTACGTGCATTGCAGTGGTAACTTCGGGAAGTATTCCCGCCAGCTCATGACCGCATCAAGAGTTACGAGCATTGCAGTGGTAACTTCGGGAAGTATTCCCGCCAGCTCATGGCCGCATCAAGAGTTACGTGCATTGCAGTGGTAACTTCGGGAAGTATTCCCGCCAGCTCATGGCCGCATCAAGGGTTACGTGCATTGCAGTGGTAACTTCGGGAAGTATTCCCGCCAGCTCATGGCCGCATCAAGAGTTACTTGCATTGCAGTGGTAACTTCGGGAAGTATTCCCGCCAGCTCATGGCCGCATCAAGAGTTACGTGCATTGCAGTGGTAACTTCGGGAAGTATTCCCGCCAGCTCATGGCCGCATCAAGAGTTACGTGCATTGCAGTGGTAACTTCGGGAAGTATTCCCGCCAGCTCATGGCCGCATCAAGAGTTACGTGCATTGCAGTGGTAACTTCGGGAAGTATTCCCGCCAGCTCATGACCGCATCAAGAGTTACGTGCATTGCAGTGGTAACTTCGGGAAGTATTCCCGCCAGCTCATGGCCGCATCAAGGGTTACGTGCATTGCAGTGGTAACTTCGGGATGTATTCCCGCCAGCTCATGGCCGCATCAAGGGTTACGTGCATTGCAGTGGTAACTTCGGGAAGTATTCCCGCCAGCTCATGGCCGCATCAAGGGTTACTTGCATTGCAGTGGTAACTTCGAAAAGTATTCCCGCCAGCTCATGGCTGCATCAAGGGTTACTTGCATTACAGTGGTAACGCAATAACTTTATGTGTAAGCGGTGCTGTCAGAAACTGTCCTGGAAAGAAAGCCATTCAGATGTGCAGAGAATCTCCCCGTGCCAGCAAAGGTCAGAGGTTACAGAGCGTCCACACGACTACATCTGCTGGTAGAAGCCTGGAAAGGGCAAGAGCCTCAAGGCGTGTAGCAGGAGGCAGGGCAGGGCGAGGTTACGAGCGCTAAATGGACGCGGTCGACAGAATGGAGAGAGAAAGGATACGGCGCTGTAAATTCGATTCCTGCATTGAACTGGGCGACAGGCGGACCCTAGGGATAGCACAAGGTCCTCACTGTTGAAACAGATTCTCCCCTGGCTAGACCGGACACCACGACCCGACTCGACATGCAACCGATAGACGGGGGTGGAGGGGTGGGGGTGGGGGGTGGGGTGCAATCTGTCAAAATCCATGCCTGGGAAATGGAAGAAATTTGGTACTCTCTTTTAGCTGAACGGATTCTTGGTTGTCTTTACCGATGTATCTGAATAATTGTGTTGTGCTGGATGATAGCATTTTTTCTTGGACACAACTCTAAAAATGTTCTGTTTTGACTGCACAGGAACGTGTA